>JAYMFT010284271.1:0-10448 GCA_038088735.1 Panulirus argus | reverse complement strand
CTGGTGTTCGCCTTCGTCATCGGGACGGTCTACCGTGGCAACCTCACCGCCGCCCTCACACTGCCCAAGTACCCACCAAGACCTGAGACACTGGAACAACTTGTCCGTGTTATGGAAAAGTAATATTGCTACAGTTTCCAAAACATCTATTTGTTCACAGCTGCTGCCCAACGCCGCAATGTTGTTTATTTTTTCTCTCTAATGTAGGTATTACTTTGATTTTGTTCCCGAGTGCTGGCTGCTAGCGTATTCCCCGAATTAGCTTAGACGCTTAATGCTCAGCAAGCTACTGTCACATAATTACTGTGTACCCGTTGGCAACCTAAGGGTTGGCGGTTTTGATAAACTGTTTTCTTCCCTATGCTTCTTAGCTTTGATGTATCATCGTTTTTTATTTGGAGTTGAATCATGTATTTCATAACAGGGTGACGATGGCACCTTATGGAGAAGAATTCCACCAGTTCGTCAAACAGTCAAAGTCTGAAGTGTTTCAGGCTCTCGCAGACCTCATGGAGATTGTACCTACAGCCATGTATGCTCTACGTCAGGCCACCAAGAAAAAGTAGGTCCACATCTGAATAAACTTAATGTAGCTTATCTTCAAACTATCCTGATAAAGGAGATCCTTGCAATCCAGCCTGGTATCATACTCTGTAATGAATTAGGAATCCTGCAGTCTGATAGAATTCATAAGAGCTATGAAGGTACTTATAAGTAATGATGTAGTGAACAAGGGATGGTGGGATGCAGTGTGATCTGTTGATAAAGTTACAAACTACCAATTTACAGACTTCACATTTCACCGTGAGAGAGTAAACGTGTTACAGACATTTATTTCTTTATTTGTTGGGAAGGGTAACACAAAATTCTCTTCTTTCGTTTTGTTTTGTTCTCTGATATCGTCACTCTCTTACTCGACGTGATACATTTTTAGGAATGAACGTCAAGAAGGTTTTAAACCATAAAGCCATTAGACAGCAATGAGCATCCGTTTATCTTTTTCTACGTTGGAGGCTCTAGTCAGAACAAAAGTTCACAACAAGGACGGGAATTCATTGAAATATAGTGAGGATTATCAAAGAAAAAAAATTCAAAGAAAATTATTTACGAATTTTGAAGGAAGTGTAAATTCTGTCTTTTAAAATGTGAGAGATGATAGTTATTGAAAAAGATATGAGAATGTAGAGTTCCAAAGCTTGGAGAAAAAGAGAAAAAAATTTCAAAGCGGCCCACCTTTGAGTTGCCAACGGTCAATCAGTAATAATGTGCCGCAGCAGCTTACCGAGTATTGCGTGATCTACTTTATGGTGAAGATACACAAGCAGCCAGTTCTCGAGAGCAAAAATCAAAGCAATACCTATAGAAGAGAGAAAGTGAACCAATATTGCGGCGTAGGGCAAGGGGGTCAAATTTGTAAGTTAGCCTAGGCCACTTTATAAGTCGGACCGCTTTCGACTTAACTCTGCCAAGTAAAGATGTAGAGCTAGAACCACCCCAGATGTCAGAGCAGTACTCCATACAAGGACTAATCAATCCCTTGTGTAAACGGAGCAACTGCTCGGAGAAGATAAATCGATATCTAAACAGGACTCCCAGTTTCTTAAAGGCAGACGACTTAGCTATTTCCGTAATGTGAAGTTTCCAAGAAGGAGTGGATGCTACAGTAATACCATACCAAACATGCTCATTGAGTCAAGAGGTGGAATTACAGGACCGTCAAAGGAGAGACAAGAGTTGTGAGGAGTTTTCGATAGAGAGATGGGTAGAAATTGGGTCTTAGAGGAATTAAACTTAACTAGATTTTGTGTACCCCACTGAGATATCCTGTCCAAGTCTGAGTTTTGAGTTTATTGTGGAAGCTGTGTCAAGGAGAGATGCAGATTGGGTGAGAGAAGAGGGAGAAGAATTGAATGATGAGGATGAATGCAGTGTTAAGTCGTCAGCATATGAGTACATTTGATCATTTTTGGAAGAGAGAAACTCACTGAAAAAAAAGAAGAGAAAGTTTAGGAGAAAAGACAGACCCTTGAGGGACACAACTGTGGAGAAAAGGGGGGAAGCTGATCCACCAATAACCACAGAGACAGATCGGCCGGAGAGGACGCTAGATATCGAGGAGCAAAGTGAGGAAGGGAAGCCAAAAAAGGGAGCTTAGAGATGAGACCCCAATGCCACAACATGTCAAAAGCCTTAGATATGTCAAGGGCAACTACATATGACTCCCGAAAATCTTTTAGTGATGATGACCTGACATTACTAAGACAGGAAAGAATATCACCAGTAGATCTCGCCTTACAGAAGCAATATTGGTGATCAGAGAGAAGACTGATTTTCGAGGTGCTTAAGGATATGGGAGTTGAGAGGGTAGATGTCAAAGCAACAGGACGATAGTTAGAGGGATCAGAATAGTCATCCTTCTTAGGGATATATGTATCAAAGCATGTTTCCAAGGAGAAGGAAAAGTTTTGGTTTTTAGACAGAAATGGAATAGACAAGCAAACACAGGTGCAAGTTCAGAGGCACACTTTTTCAGTATATGGGGATGGATGCCATATGGACCATAAGCCTTGCATGTGTCCAGGTAAAGAAACACTTTTTGGACAGTCTGAAAAGAGATTACAGGAAGAGTCATAGGATTAGTAAGAGAGTGAGGGGGTGAGGGAACATTAGAGTCATACAAGGTGGAGTTAGAGAAGAAACAGGAGCCAAAGAGAATTGCCTTGTCAATGGAAGAGATAGCGATAGTACCATCAGGACGAAAAATTGAGTGAAAAGCAGAGCGACAGAAGTTGTTAGAGATGCCCTTAACTAAAGACCAGAAAGACCTATCCGTGGATAACGAAGAGATTTATCGCACTTCCTTTGAATAAAGGAATGCTTCACCTCACGGATTATGCACTTGCAGCGATCACGGGCTGTGATAAAAGCTGAATGGGAGCCAGGGGTAGGAGAGTTCTTCCATGCCCAATATGCCTGATCCCTTGCCTGAATGGCCTTTGAACAGAGATGGCTGAACCATGGATTGGAAGAAGTAGTAGTCCTGAAGGAAGAAGGGATAAATGCTTCCATTCCCGCAAGAATGACCTCTGTTATGTGTTTGGTGGAGACAGGCATCACCACATAAAAGCCTAATTTTCCCAAGGAAGGCCAGAAAAGAAGTTACGTAAGTTATTCCAGTCAGATTTGTTCTGGTGCCAGTATCTACGCTTAGAAGGGGCTGCTGGAGGGGGTGGTGCCATTGGAATAGATACATTCATGAGAGTATGATTTGATGAACCAACTGGAAGCGAGATTGTGTATTTACAGTGAGATGGATTAGAGGTGAAAAACAAATCTAGAATATTAGGTTAGTGATCATAGCGGTCAGGTATATGGGTAAGGTGGGAGATAATTTGCTCTAAATCATTGAGAATGGAGAACGTGAGGGCTTCGATCCTGATACTTTCATGGTGTGATAAAGCAACCCCTACACTCACTCCGACTTCGAGCGTTTATATTCTGATGCAACGTTACGTTTTGGTTATAACTCCGTGGGTCTTATACTTGGTTACATGAAGCAGACTTACCATCCTTAGCACTACACAGGTTACATCAACACACGCGTCTAAGAGAGTGAAAAAATAATGGGTTCCAATTGCATGGATTGATGCTATCTCGAGTTGCAGCGTCTGACGAACTTTAGCTACGTACATTCGAACATGTGCAATTAGATCTACAAGAATGTGTATGATGGATAATCAAAAGAATGAATATGAACAGTTAAAGAGCAACATCTTGCTACTGGATGCTCTCACAGATTCTCACATAACAGAAGCCAGCGTGAAGACATGTTGTTACCTAGGGCCAAAAAGGTAGCGTTAAGTTGTAATAGTAATGGGCTTGATCTAGATATCATCAAGAGGTAAACTGACATGGAATTTTGTGACAAAAGACATTCTTTACCACAGTTATTGATCACCGAAGTGTCAGACACTTTCTTGAAGAGGCTGGTCTTTAAAGAGACCAGAAAACAATATACTGGACCTGACAATTGCGAGCAAAAGGGAGGATGACACACATTGTTAAGTACCACTTGAAAACTGTTATCTTGCCAACCTAGGCCCAAGATTTGCTGCAGGAGAAACGAAAATCAGCTGCTAAAAGACTAAAAAAGCGACCTTCATATAGGACCCTTACGACAATGGGAGACATACACAGAGTGAGGTGAATTAGGAGTAATCTTACGAGTATCGATGGACTCGGGAATCAGACCACGAAAAAAGGGATTGAGACGTGATGAAATACATGGTCCTATCCTGCAAAAGGGGTTGGCAAAGACGTACACAACAGATGCCTAAAGGTCTAGGTGGCGACACTTTCCTCGCAAAAAAAAAATATAGACAAATCAAATAGGCTTCTTTTTACGTGTGTGTGTGGCGGGACGGGACTAAAAGAACATCTTTAATCATAAAACCTTTTGAACTAAGCCATTGTAAGAGATTACGTCATAATAATCAGGACATGAGAAGCAGCCAAGATCACCAACTGAACACACACAATGAGCCCAGAGAGCAAAGCCAAAGTCTGATTCTAGATAGGTGAATAATATAACCAAAGCAAAGATGGCATTATGAGATCTGGAAAAAAAAGAATGATGATGGATCTTTGTTAATGATCTGGAATCAATGAGCTTTTCTTTAACAGTATAAGGTCGAATATGCCAACGTTTTAAGAGACAAGGAGCAAGGCGTCCTTAGCGATGGTAGATCTGGTGAAGAATATGTAAAGAAGAAGCACTTAGATTAAGAATGAGTAGTTTATAACAGTTCGCTGGAGTCGAAACAAGTGTCTGTCCCTACAGAGGTGACAGAAGTTGGGAGCATCTCTCTTTCTCTCTCTCTCTCATACCCCGAGTGAGGAGTATTTGACTCTGTTCACTCGATTGCAGCCACTCAATTGTAGCCTTTCGATAGCAGTAACTCGACTGCATTTACTCAAATGTACCCTCTCAACCGCTGCCCTTCGACTGTACCCACTCCGACTATAACCAAGACTTTCTTCACACGACGATGGTCAAGTGTAGCTATAGTGGGGACACGTCTGTTCAGCTACCCAAGTATAACAGAAGAGGAAAGCATTGTACACCACGAGAACCTTCACCTAGTTAAAGAAAATACTGATAAAGTCTCTTAGATTAAGATAAGGAAGTCAGTCAAACTGACAGAAATCCGTGGAAAATGATGGCTATGTTTTCCTGGTACGTAGAGCATGCTTCCTTGCCTTCCTGGTGTGTCTCCAGCACACTTCTTCGTCGTCCAGGTCTTCGTTGTATTGCACAGTAAGTGAGAGACATACCCAAAACCCCACAGGCCGCTTCCCACGCGCTGTTTACCCCGTACAAGTCTCTCACTTCGTGCATTTGTGGATTTCTGGCCTTGAGTGATCCTGGCGCCTCTAGCTTCCCCTAAGTCTGGCACTGATAATAAACTTTACCTCACTGGGACCAGAGACGATTAATCCAACCATCCTAGACCCAGTAGTGATAAATCCTACCATCTTGGACCCAGCAGTGATAAATTCTGCCATCCTGGACCCACTACTATCAAGTCCTGCCATCCTGGACCTAAAAAGAGACAAATCCTACCATCCTAAACCCAAGAGTGACAAAGTCTACTATCCCGAGACCAGCAGTGACAAATCCCACCATCCTGGACCCAGCAGTGACAAATCCGACCATCCTGAACCCAACAGCGACAAAAGCTACTATCCTGAGACCAGCAGTGACAAATCCTACCATCCTGAATCCATTAGGAAACAATCCTACCACCCTGGATCCAGCAGTGATAAATCCTACAGTCCCAAATTCCATCAGTTCTTATAACTCTACAAAACACAATTCAGGCCATCTTTCCATATAGCTGCACTTTTGTATTCATTTACTCGATTTTCTTTGGTCGAATCCCTGAGAAATACACTGATAAATTTTGTGCACAAATTGATTATGCCAGTCATATTTACGCTTCATACATCGATATGCTTATTCACACGTAGAATTTACTTGAGTTTAATTAAAAAAAATTTTTACGGTTTACACAGGTATTTACTAATACTATCCATACGTCTTCCTCTGTACGAAAAATACTGAGAAAATCGCAAGACATGGAAACACACAATTGTACTGCAAGTTTTATGATTTACGTACATCTTTTACAACTTACAAATCCCGACCAATTTACAAATGAAGTGACCTAACCACTTGATGCAAGAGAAATGTGTATTCTTTATTTAACATTTGGCATATTTCATGATACAGAAAAGATATATATATTACTGTAGATTACAGACTCATGATTTTTAGATAAATGGACGACCTGGGGAATGGACGACCAAGGGAACGGACGACCAGGGGAACGGACGACCAGGGGAACGGAGGACCATAGGGAAAGGACGACCAGGAAAACGGACGACCAGGGAAACGGACGACCAGGAAAACGGACGAACAGGAAAACGGACGAACAGGAAATGGGACGACCAGGGAAGCAGACAACCAGGGAGGCAGACAGCCATAGAAATGGGAAACTAGGGAGAGAGAGAGACAGAAACACGGGCAACCAAGGGAACGAATGACTCGAGGAATAAACGACCAGGGATACCGACCGCCAGGGTAACCCTACATCCAGGGAATCGACCCACTTCGGAATCGGGCAGATGAGGTCGACGTGAACCCTAAGATCCACATCGTGGACAGACAGACTACCAGCGACCACACAAGTCTGGCGAACGGATCACTATGAACCATATGCTAGATCGCTTGGGAGCCTTACCGCGGACGGATGAAAAGGGGCGACCCACCACACCCCTCCGAGGTTCTGGTGGGTGTGAAGGAGATCCGAACCGGACAAATTACTGTAATTGAAGAGTCTCTGGCACTCGATCCATCAGGCGGAACCCCCGACAGCGACAGATTGGTGGTGGTGTGGCTCCTCCTCCTCCTCCTCCTCCTCCTCCTTCTTCTCCTCCTACGGCCCCAACTTTGATTCCTGGCCCCATACCCCTACACCCCAACGCCACTCGCCCCCAACCGTAAAAGTAGGAAGGGGAGGTTGATTCTTGTCATCAGTCCCTACCTCCCTCTCCCCCCCCCCTCCCTTCGAGGTACGTCTCAAGGCAGTACACCGCCAACTGGTGAGGCTTACAGGTTGGGTATTAATGGCTCCTCCTCCTCCTCCTCCTCCTCCTCCATTTCTTCTCCCTCTGGAGGATAGATGAGAGGCGGCAGTGTGGCGAAGGTGAGGCCAGAAATACCTGGAAGGCGAGGAGCGGCAACGGCTCGAGTGTCTGAGGTAAAGCAGCTGGCGCTTCTCACGACCCGCGCATTAAGGATTACCTTCACTGCGCCGGAATTTCGCACATTTGCCGCTTCCCCTCCCACTTTCTTGTCAGAATGGAAGGGGTGGAGAGAGAAAAAAAAAACACTAACAATAGTATTTTGATCGGGGGGGCGGAGATCCGATACGTAATCGGAGCTCCCGCGGGGAAGAGCAAGAACATAGGGTAAAAATGGTTCGGATGAAGACGTCATATCCGGGGGTTAAAAAAGCTAAAGCCGACGAGAGAGAAAAGATGATGATGATAAAAAAAGACGATAGAAAAAAAGGAGGAAGACGATAGCCTAATCCTCTGATCCGTAGGCCACTTAACGCTTGTAGTTCCCAAGGAAGGGGAGAGGAGGAGGAGGAGGAGGAGGGGCGGGGGGAGGGGGGAGGGAGAGACGACGAAGACGACGACGACTCGCGCCCCTCCCTCCATTCCAGTTAATCCCGTTCGACGTAAATCATTCATTCCTCACGGGCGTCACTCGGGCTCAGGATCTCGTCCGTCATAGGATCGGGAGGGGGGAGGGGAGGGGGTGCTGAGGGGTGAAAGGGAGTGAGAGGGGTGAGAGGTTGGGGGGGGGGATCACGCATTTCACTGACCGAGTCTTGATTTCATTTTCCTGCGGTGTGTACACGTGTGTGTGTGTGTGTGAGAGAGTGAGAGAGAGAGTTGGGATTTTGAAAGAGAGAGAGAGTATCTGGGAGAGCTTCACGTGGGAGAGTGTCAGATGGAAGAGGCTTAAGTGAGACAAGGAGAGGAGGCTCATTGTAGGGAATCTGTCCAAGAGAACATAATAACTTCATCCTATTCTGTTCTCTTCTTTTTTTTTCAAGAGCGATTTTGCCGCTCTGAGAAATGTAAGCGAACAGCAGACCAGACCCCCATTTATTCGTGAATATGAAATAACATTTGAATCCTCTAAAACTGAGAAGTCTCCCAAAGCCCTTGGCTTTCGCTGTCGGCCCTAAGGTAAGGTATCATTGCTTCAGATCCGATGAAGCTTGAATAAAACACATGATATAAGAGGCTCTAAACCCTACCGTAGTATTTTTCCGTCGTTTTAACCAGTGTTTTAATACTAAAGACAGAAAGAATCGAAAACCTCTTTCCATCACTGTACAGAGACATTCATATGGTATCTCTATGCAAAGCCCCATCGACACTGGTATATACAAGTAGACAGAGCGAGCTCAAACCTTACATGTTTTTCTGCTTATATATGTATTATGATTTCGAAAAGGGAGTCTTTCATCTCTTTCACATTCCTGGAAGGACTCCAACCCCAGAATGATACAGATGAGCATGCGTAACGGCTGAGACAAATTAGTTGGCTGGTGTCACTTATCTATTTACGTAGTTATTCATCAATTTAGAAAGACCGATACAAGTTGATGGGGACAGGAGCCTTAAAGCATCGAAGGTTGGTAGAGTCTGACCCCGGGATCTCTTAAGATTCGAACGAAGGCTCAGATTTTACGAGTGTGTCCGTTCATAATGGAACAACGGAAAGGTCCGATGAGGCTCATGCCAATCAGCTTAGGAATAATATATTGAAGCAACTTTAACTCTCGAAGAGTAGAGAGGCGAAGAAAAAAAAGAAGCTAAAGAGGCGATGTCTGTCTCTCTCCTAATGAGAGAAGATAATCCATACATAGTCTTAATCGGAAGACTCTCTCGGTTTCGGTGATGTAAAATCTTCATCTCGAATTATATTGGGGAAAGAAAACAGACGATTATTTTCAAGGAAAGACTTGGTTGAAGTACTACCCACAGCTCGGGACAACAGATGACATTAACATGGTAAACGTCTCGTAATTAATGAGTGGGAAATGGGGCACAGCTAACTTTGAGGTCATTAGATTTCCCCCATTTCCAAGTAATTTAGGTCATTGGCTCTTTGAACAAGACGGGACGACCCTCGGGTATAATGGATTGGCCTCTGACCTGAATATATACCGTCGTGCTCTGAGGGTAAATCAAGAACGACCCACTAGCAAGAGACACGAATCATCGGAACAAAGAAAATGTCGAGTGTGTATTATACAAAGAAAATAAAACATCGAAATAAACCACTTGACGCCCGCACAACGATCTGAGAGAAAGCCAGACCGGTAAAGTTGTTCAGAGAGCCAGAGACAATAATGATCAACCCGTTTAATCGACCCCAGAGCGAGAGACAGCTCTTCCCCCATTTCGCAGCTCAGTAACTAACAGTCTCTGGGTCGAAGGCGTCTGTGGAAGGAAGGTTTTGCCGCTTCGTAAACCGCGAAAAATGTTCGAGACGGGGTACATGAATTATTCAGCTGCTAATTTCAAGGCCCAGTTTCAATCGTTTCCATTTCTTTTTTTCTTTTGGCGCTGTCTCGTGCCAGAGCAGCTGCTTATAGAGCCTGTAGGGGCAATGGCGAGTATGGAAACGGGAAAGGCGATGTTTTAATGTCTAGTGTCACTTTCAGGATCAGGATCAATCCATATCCCATCCGTCCAGCCATTACTGATGACAAGACGTCTAGGGTGAACGAGATAAGGTAATACTGGGAAAGAAAAATGTCGATTGAGATGATGAGACGGGCTGTGAGACGCTGTTTTGTCTCAGCAGTGACGCACTGTCGCCTCACGCACTTTTGAGTTCTTCCTGTATTTCCCACTTCGCTACGAACATGTATTTCATGTAGGATTTACCATTAATGTCTCATTTCCTTCATCAATAACTAATTCATCTTCCCTACTGACGAGTCTTTCCCCCCCCCCGCTAACGAGGGTAGAAAATAGAGCATACAGTAGACCGTACAAGCACCAGCGCTGTATAGACGAGTCTCTCTCTACCACACACCGCCACACTGCAACGCGGCTCTGGCAAGGGGTCTGCTAACGCGCCACAATCATATCAGTGACAACACATTTCTTTTTTTTTTTTTTTTCTTCCCCTCCTCCTCGAGCGGAAACGTCAGCCGTTTTACCACCAGCCGTTGATATACGGGGGCCATAAACATTACAACAGCAGCAACGGTGTTTTCTTAGCCTGCTCGTCACCCGCCATCTGTGCCCCCCCCCCACCGGCTGGCTCTCTCTCTCTCTCTCTCTCTCTCTCT
>JAYMFT010284260.1:0-10448 GCA_038088735.1 Panulirus argus | reverse complement strand
ATATACAGTGATTCAAAATTATACCGACAAATCTTAACTACGGATAGTTTGTCAGAGACTAAATATCGATAACTATACCACGTAGTTCGGATATTTGCAATTAAACAGATAAAGGCATTATCCGTAGCTTTGCAGCAATGGTGTTATAAACTATGCGATGTGTGTAAATATATCGAAATAAGAACAGTAACACGAAAACAGGCAAATCCCCAGACATAGTCATAATGTGACATTGATGAATTGTAGACGAAACATCTGTCCAGGTGTATTATGGTGACCAACGTGTAGCACCTAATTGTCAGTAATTTAGCGACCAACGCTGGGAGTTGGTAATGCAGCATGAACGGTGCTATGACAGCGTACGTAGCCCGGGCCACCTGGCCGAACACATCAGCCCTATTCCCCTGTCACACCAATGGTACCTATCGTAAGTACGGTCGGTCATAGTATACCCCCTGGCCAAGACTTCCTTATTGTATGCTGGGGTAATCATACGTGCCATAATACAGCATATCTACATCAGTAGCAGATGTGATTACAGTATGATTCACAAATGGTAGGAAACAACCACAGCGCAGTTACGCTTCGCGGGTTATTCGAATCCCAGCAGCTGTCGACGTGCGGGTGGTATGCATCGAAATGTCATTTCACCTTCTGTCTCCCTATCAGGTACGTCATTGCATTTAGATGTCAGCTGGTAAACAACGCCCAAACATACGTACCAAGACGCAGTGACCGGTAAGGACGGAGGAGAGGGGGAGTTGATGTGTTCGGACATCTTCATGCAGCATTACCAGCTTTCAAACTGTTCGTCGCTAAATTGCATTTATCTAATTACATACGAGTCTCCGCATTCACTGGATATGACATATATTGTTAAGTTCTCATATTTCATTTATAGTCAAAATTTGTCGGAATAATCTGAAATCACCCTGTACACACACACACATATATATGTATATATATATATATATATATATATATATTCTTATGATGGAGGCTCCAATCACGAGCAAAATACCGTATCAAGGTAGGGCCTTAATTTTAATATAAGCAGGATTATGAAAGGGAAAAGGAAGAGACAAGGAAAAGCACATACGAATGTTTGAGGAAATGAAAAACCTGTCTTTTAGAATGTGCCCGGTCACAGCTATTGGGACAGACATGAGAATCTAGAGAGTTCCAAAGCTTTGAGGCGTAGGGAAAGAAACATTTATCAAAACGGCCCACACTTGAGTTGTCAATGTTCACTTTACTACTTTGAGATTTTTACTGAAGCTTTTTCAAACTTCTTCTATATCGTTTTCATTAGCGATATTGTCCAAGATTTTCCTGTCAAGAACGATACGAAAATCATTGAAATTTGTAAGTATAAACTCTACTACTTTTTCCGCAACTTTCAGGCAAAGTTATAAGTTGCCTGAAAAGTAATCTGCCGGTGTTCACGTGTGCCAAACTCTTTTCCGTTTGTAGTTAGAACTAAATCTAATATATTATCGTCGAGAGTAGCTTTCGAAATTGTAATAAGGCAGTATCTAGCAAATTTAGGTAAAGCCCGCACTCGTCGCTTCTGGATAAGGTTTCTCGTACTCAAATACCGGTTTGTTAAAATCATCCACTGTCGACGAATCGTGTTCATTACTATCATCGAAGGTTCTGTTGTTTTTCTTGTATTTAGTATTATGATTAGAAGTATTTTACCATAATTTTCACGAATGTCTTTTGAAGTAGCGTTTGATGTGTGCAGGACTTGTTTGCAGTTAGTATGACATATGTTTACTTCATGCACTTATTTGTCCCCGTAAGGTCATGTTAACTGTACCTAAAAACTTCTTAGAGGTTTGCTTGAGACCGTTAGGTAAGAACATTCACATGTTGGTCTTCCTCGTGCGTGCATTTGCTCAACCTCTAGATGTTCTTTGTAAAATTAACATTCCTGTAAACATTTGCTGCCTTGCGATGGCTGTTGTTGCTGCTATTCCTGTAACTGGCTACCGCAGTGGTACAATAAGTTTAAGTAGCATTTCTGTGGACTTGTCTTGCCACATGGCTGGATTAGTGTCTGTCTACCTGAACGTAATAGGATTATACTGACTTGTACCCACTGCAGTGAGAGCAACCGCTCAGCATGGGAAGGCTATAATCAAGTTCATTTAGTGGATAATACAGACTACATGCCTAAGTCCTTACATATTTGTTCAGATATACATACATGTTATACGCGTGGTTGTGCATTTTATATAACCCAGTATATCCAGCACATGTACGCCTGCCCAGAGCTTAGAATAATGAGTAACGTCAGAACAAAATGTAGATAATCATGGTGAAGTGAAGCGGATGTTGTTATAATCTTTTCAACAAAAGTTTCTGTGTTTGGTTCGAATAGGTTCTTGCCTTAATTGCAGGGCAAGGATTAACTAAGAAGTCAACTGATTAATTTGTGAAATTCTGATTTAACGTTCGTTGTATCACAAGCCAAGTATTTATGCTTAAGGAGAATAATTTTCTGCACTATTAACTGAACAGCAGAGAGCAAGAGTCTAGGGACAGTCTTATGTAATTCATTACCGACATACTTACCAAAACCAGTTGAATGGGATCCTAACTTTTAACGTGGAGTGATGCAAGGGTTAACTGATGCCTCCTATCATTGAGCTTCTTCAGAATTTTAATGCTTTATGACTGAAAGATCAACTGAGCTACGTGGGAGTACATGGGAAGGGCAGATAACAGAACTGATAGTCCACGTTTGTTGCGGCGTCATAAAAATAGTGATCGAAATAGACAGAAAAGAAGAGCGCACCTCCGCCAACACCTCTCCCTCCGGCTAAATTGCCGGCAGGAAAGAATAAGAAAAATCACAATGTAGTAT
Source organism: Panulirus argus (assembly GCA_038088735.1). NCBI lineage: Eukaryota > Metazoa > Arthropoda > Malacostraca > Decapoda > Palinuridae > Panulirus > Panulirus argus. Next base: position 7,576 of record JAYMFT010284260.1, on the reverse strand, counting down.
GAGGGAAGCATAAAGCAACTCAGATTTTATTGCAAAGTGTAGACTGGAAAAACTATGTTATCAGTTTTATATCAAGTGCCCTGCGGCTGGATTCTGGAAAACAAAGACATGAGTATAACGGTAAACTGGAATATTTACTGATCTTAGGCGTTGGTGAAGTACATGTCTAGCCTTGAGTTCAAGCTATTTATAGTCTATGAATTTACTACGTTAAGTGGTTAACCAGTCTATGTTAAAACCCTTTTGCCTACATTACCATCAAATCTCCTTGTTCTCAGGGAAGAAATTATCCCTAACCATCCCACACGAGCCAGAGTGATGTAAGGTAACACTTTTGTTTCTTATACTCACGTTTGCTTTTCTTGCCATTCTCTTTGTTTGTTATAAACAATCTGTTGTTTATCTTCCTATCACGTATGCCTCTTTAATGAGGCAGTTTTTCATCTCCTCTCACACTCTTTAGCTCATTTTTTCCTTTTCTCTTTTCATATCATGGCCTGGCTGGGATAGTGACGTATGTCCTTGCCTACCTTTCAGCATACAGGAACATAACTTAGTATTACCTTTCTAGAATTAGGCAACAATTTCTGACTCCTCTCCTAGCCATGCGAATCAAAGATCAAATTGTCTCACAATCACAAGGGAAAATTTTGTTGAGGCCCGGTAGAGGTCGGTGTGTTGACCACATCAGACTGGCGGTTGAGGTCAGGTCGGGCCATACCACATGTTATACACGGGAGGTCAGTTTGTATCCCCTCCCTATCCCACCAGACAGGATGGAATAGTTCCACAGGACTGGAGACTGACAGACGTCATTCTTATATAAAAAGTGGGAAGCCGCGAATTGCCTGACAGTTACTGTCCTATTAGCTTCACATCAATTATATGTAAACTTCTGAAGTCGATTATCAGAGATAAAATTATACCCTATCTGGAACAGCACAGCCCGATCGATAATACACAGGATGGTTTTAGAAGACGTGGATTATGCTTTAAAAACCTTCTTAAATTTTACTGTAAATTATTCAATACCCATGACAAGACAAAACTCATTGACATAATATTTCTGGACTTCTAGAAAGCATTTGGCAAAGTACCCCTTGTTAAATTTATGCATAAAGTCCGGGCCTTGGAGATTACTGGTTGCATAGGAAATTGCATAGAAGCCCGGTTTCGTGATAGTAAGCAGAGAGCCGAAATGAATGGGGAATCAACACCGTGGTCACCCGTTACTTGTGGAGTCGCCCAAGGATTGGTACTTGGGCCTATACTTTTCACCATTTATATTAATGATATTGACGTAGAGCTAAATAACCTATTTTCCAAATCTGCAGATGACACAAAGATCGGCAATGCCATATCAGCTGAAGATGGGCTAAGATTACAAGAGGATCTAGATAAAATCGCTGAATGGTCTAGTAAATGGCAAATGCTACTTAATGTCAATTAATGTCTGTTGTTACAAGTAGGAAACCCAAACAAAAAAATCTGATTATGAACTGATGGGCCACAATATAAAGGACACCTCTAGGGTGAGAGATCTAGGGGTTACTGTCTGCAATAACGTCAAATTCTCCCAACATCGCAATGAAGCTGCAAAGAAAGAAAATAGAATGTTACGATTTATAAAAAAGAAACTTTACGTACAAAAGCAAGGGCGTGATGTTGCCACTATACCTAAGTCTAGTTAGACCACACCTCGAATATGCAGTGCTGTTTTGGGCCCCCACATAAACAAGGATATTCATTCACTGGAAGTAACGCAGCGAAGAGCAACTAAATTGATTCCCTCCTTGCTTAACAAACCATATTATGAGAAAATGCGAAAATCAAACCTTTTCTCCCTGAGCAAGAGGCCCCTCTGGGGCAAATTAAAGGAATGTAGAAATACTTAAAGAATTCAGCAAGGTAGATATTGAACATCTCTTTACAGTAGGGCCAGCATTACCGAGGAAAGACAATGGACCAAAACTTAAGAGGTCACCATATTCATCTGGACTGGATGAAATATTTCTTTACGAACGACATTACTGATGCATGTAATAAACTCCCAGAAAATGTTGTTCAGAGCAACACCTTTAATATCTTCAAAATTAGGCTTGATCATCACTTGTCACTCTCCGGTATTAAATAATTCATTTAATCAGTCATCTAACGCAATGGCTTATCAAGCTACCCTCTCAGCCAATGATCTCTCCCTGGCCATGCTGCGGTACGATACTGACATTGATCAACCCATGTCACCTGCCTTGAGAGAATAGATAAGAATTGTTGTATCATTCTTGAACATTAGGAATGGTACAGGTATGGTAAGTCTAGAGGCTGGAGCCCAAGTTTATCCTGGGCGTTGTCTTTATAACAAAAGCGATGGGATGCATGTCGTTGGTGATGGAATGCATAACACATTCATGTTCATTCTATTTTATGACTTTCCTATAAAAATTTTCTTCAGGCTTACTAATCGTGCAAGGTATTTTTTTCTACCTGTTTTCCGGGAGTTTACGGAGGGTATCGTACCAGGCGGGCGGGGAGTCCAGGGTGATGGCTGCTTCTCGAGCTTCTCTCTGTGCTTACGGCGAATTTGGGTCCTGTGTTGTAAAAGTGCTCGAGGATGAATGTAGTCAGGTAATCTTGTGGCGGTTTTATGCTCACCTCGCGCCTCTCTTAGCTCATAGTCCTTATAAGTTTACGTGTTTGTTTTCGTACAGACGATACCACAACGCTGTATCACCTATATAACCTTGGGATATTAAGGAGACTGATACATTTTCCTGAACAATACTTGAAAATGAAAATATCCACAAAATACACAACTAGTTGATATTATACTAGATACTTAATGATGAATTTCTTTTTCAGAATGTTAAACAATTATGAATGTGAACGTATTTATACTCATGAGAGTATACGCTGTGTGTCTTTACGTGCGTAGAGGGAGGATGAACAGCCGGATGGACCAGGATTCGAACTTTTGCGGATCTGAATTCGGGCTGACCATCAGAGATTCACGGTTAGTAACGGTAACCACGGAGATTCACTCGTTTTATACATGAGTCATGAGTTTCAAAAACTTTACAAATAACATTTTGAACTATCTAGCTCAGCCTATGTATGCTTGTGTTTACAACAGCAAAGACCACCAAAAGGAAAATTAGCGGCAATGATAATAGTTAGCCCATATATACTGAGTCCCGATAAGGGATGGAGCACTTCCTAGTGCAACGGTCAACTGACCCTGGTGGTTAGATGTTAACGCTGGGACTCGTGTGTAGCATGATGTGCAAATGGCCTAAGAGCAATCTAGAGCTGGGTCACGGTGCTCTTCTCACTATGAATACAATAACATATCACTCCCATTTTCCAAAGGAAAATAAGATAAGATGAGATAAGATGCCTTCATTGTCAAACTGCTTACATGACACAAAATGAAATTCTTTATGGCTAGGAGTTCAATTCAAGGGCGAAAGTATAAGAATTATATAATGAAAAATTATGGAATATCACATAAAACTGCAACATAAAATATCACACAAAGAATCATCTATTGCGCTCAAAACTTACGTCACAGAGGAGTTTACATCTAATTTAGATGGTTAAACAGAAGGATGCTTTTTGGTACAAATGATTTCCTGAATCTATCGGTACGTTCTGTAGGCAGAGACAGTCTTCTTCATGACCTTAAAAATACATGGTATTGGTGTAGAGGATGGGTTGCATCTTGCATGATCTTCTCCACTTGCTTCATTGCATATTCCTGATCCAGCATATCTAATTCTTTAGTGTTTGCACACAATTTCCGAGCTTTCTTAACAATTTTCTCAAGTTCATTGTTATCTTTACTGGTTATCTTACCATACCAGGTGGTAATGGAAAAACATAAAATTGATTCTATAGTTTACCTGTAAAAAAGATTAATCATTTCGTTGTCTACATTCTGAGTATTTAGGAAGCGTACGAAGTGCAGTCTTTGATTACATTTCTTATACACCATATTCGTATTTGCACCACCTTTTAACTGGTCATTTATGATTAAGCCTAGACACTTGTACTGATTCACTCTTTCTACATTTTCATCTTCAATTGTAATTAAGTCTGGTACATTTTTTTTTGTCCCAAAATCTATTATCATTTCTTTAGTTTTTTCTTGCATTCAAGTGCAGATAATTTGTTTTACACCACTCAACAAAGCAACTAACCTGTGCAATATTATCATTTAAATTTTTCACTTTCAGTTTTTCCTTTGATTACTGTATCATCAGCATATCTTGAAATAGTTCAGTTTCTAAAAACACGTCAACAGTCATCTGTATACACTCTGAACAAAGTGGGGGACATGACGCATCCCTGGGGTGCACCTGTATTGGTAAAAATTATGTTGGACTTAGCGTTATCTATCTTGGTATACTGTAGCCTCTGTGTTAAAAGACTAAAGATCTATTTCCGTAAGTTACAGTTTACATCCATCCCTAATGATTTGCTTAACAAAATATGCGACTGGATTGTATTAAAGGGGGAGTTAAAATCAATGTGCAAGATTCTTACTAGTGCGTTATGTCTGTCTAAATGTTTGCTGATCTCATTCATGAAAAGTCAAACTTGCATCCTGCACACCCCTACTTTTACAATACGCACACTGCGGTGGATCTCTGAAACTATCTATGCTATTGCACAAACAGTTTCTCATTATGTCTTCAAAACATTTCATAATATTTGACGTTAAAGGAATTGGCTAAATTCATTTCTGACCATTTCCATATGTCAGGCACTACCCCTTCATCTGGAGAGTCCTGGAATAGTTGCTGAAGTGTGGGTGCCAGTTGTTCTGCACTACACTTTAGTGCCTTGGCTGGCACACCGTCTGGTCCCGTGGCCTTTCCAAGCCTAATACGCTTCAGGGACTGCAATACATTTTCGTACATCACGGTTTTCTCATCATTTCCTTCTCGATTAACTGACTTAACATTGCTGCACTCTTCAATGAAATCATTTCTTTCGAGTCTTGCAAAAAATCAGTTTATATCATTCACATAAGTATCAATGTTCTCTGACTCATGCATGTTGTTTTTCATTATATCCACATAATGCTTCTAATCCTTTCCACGCATTTTTCAGGAGATGTTTTCTAAATAAACCCTCAACCTTTTCCTTGTAAGCTCTTTTTGAATCCAATATTTTCCTGCTTAATTGTTTTTGTATTGATTTTAACTGAGTACGGTCTCCATTTTTTATGATTCTACATTTTTCATTGAGCCTATTTTTCAGTACTTTGTTTACCCAAGGCTTTTTGTTGGGAGAGAGAGTTACTTCTTTACTTGGCACTATCGCATCAAAACAAAAATGAAAACAATCATTAAAGATGTCCAAGTTTTTTTGTATTAGGAGTTACTCCATCTACTCGCAGAACTGACCAGTCTGCGCGCTCAAAGCATCCCTGTAGTTGTAGACTACTCTCAGCATCCCATTTTCTAATTGTCACCTTTGTACATTTTCCTTTTCAACTCTTGAATATAGGTTGGTACACAAAACAACGTGTTGTGATCATTTCCGAGAGGGGGCCTTTTAAAATCACATTGCAATTCATTTTATCGAGAGTATTGTTTCCCCTGGTAGCGCAGTGTACTGTTTGTTCGTATGTCGGAACACTGTCTTGAAAGTTACACTGGTTAAAATCACCAAAAATTATTCTGTTGCTCTCCATACGTTTATTCTCATATTTCGCAACAGTTTTCCAACAGTGTAATTGCTTCCGATTCGTCCGCATCCGGGGGAATGTACACAGTGAAAAAGATAACGTTGCCAAATTCCCAGAGAAGGTAAAAGGACCGACATGATATCACTAAATGTCCAATGTCTTTATCACAGTAGGTTTATTTGACTGTTACCTGTGTACACCTTTTGTCGTTTATATAAACAGCTATTCCACCTCCTCGTTCCTTGGCTATACCTCTCCTGTCAGATCGTAGCAGCGTAAAATCGTCAATGTTCACTGTGCTGTCAGCATCCTGGTCTTGTAGCCTGGTTTCCTTAATAACAATTACTGCACTATCCCTATATTCACGTAGGTATTTGCAATTTGCAGACAGCTCATCAACCTTGTTTCGAATAGACCGTACATTACCGAAAGTTACGGTAGGTAGCGGTGTTCGTATGCCCCTCCTCCTCAGGCGCGCCCGGATTCCGCCGCGTCTCCCTCGCCTACAATCTCGGTGATTTGTAGATGTTCTTTGATATACATTACCACGGTTTATGTAACCTCCTCTAACCGTTTTAGATTTTTGTTGACAATCGAAGAGGGCGGAGGGGTGTTCACTGTCGAGGCAAGGAGGGCAGCGCGGCCATATTGGATGTTTACATACGTGACGGTAGTCACCATTGAAAAAATAGCAATCACAGTCGACATCACCAACAATTCGTCATTTCACATGGTTGAATAGATCCGCTAGACATTCATAGTCAATGTGTTCAAATACAAACAGGCTAAACATTATAGTAGCAGGCGAAAAGACAAAATAAGAACAGAGCTCGTTTGCAGCGGCAGCCGACGAGCAGTAGGGTGTCTGGATTGAATAGGTTCAAATGTGTTTGAAAGGGAGTGCTATGATGTTACGTCCGTTCTGTTCGGCAAGAGAGACATTTGCTTGGAAAGTTTTGATTGTTAGCCACCGACAAGGGTAGTCGATAGCCCATTGTGAGACGAACAACAACAGTATTTGTTAGTCAAGGACATGTACTTGTCTTTGTATGTTTTTATGGCTTGCCCAGGAAATAGAGGTAATTAGTTATTGTGTTATAGTTATGTTCTTTGGTATACTACATATCCTATAACACGAGGTGTAAGGAATGCAGGTTCAGACTCTTACTAATCACCAGCTAGCTTGGCCAGTCTGTCCGCCTCTTCGTTTCTTTCGATGCCAGTGGGTGAGGCAACTCATAAGAAAGTGATGGTGAGGGAGTTCTGGTGGAATGTCAGCAGACACTGCTTGGTATGGTTAACCAAAGAAGGAGAGGCAGGTGATAGCTGGGGTTGTCTGTCATGCAGGGCTGACTTCTTTAGATTCACCACTCACAATCCCTCCACAGTGAGTGTTATTAAGGAAAGCTAGTATGTGGTGAATAACTGTAAACTCGTTGTGTGTGGCGCTGCTCTAGTCTGGGAAGACGATGGAGGGACGTTTCAAAGAATCCATCTCCCTAAGCTGCGAGAACACAGCCGGGAGATCTAGTGGGCTGTAGTGATTCGTCTGGGAAAGTTTGCGTTGCTATGGGATATTGATCCTGCAACGTCCGTATGTTCTACACCACGAGCTGCTTCTGTAGTTGTATAGGTAGATCTTTGGATATAGGGAACAAATAACATTGAGAGATGTTTGCAGCCAAGGAAGTAGAGAAGGTGGTTGGATTACATCTTGTTGTCCTCTCATGTCTATTTGCTGCATGTGTGTGTCAGGCTCTGTGTGTCGGTGGCTGGCTAGGCGTGCAGCACCATGGCCCTGTAAGTGGTGTAAGAGATTCTGGGTGAAGACAGGAGCTAAGATGGGACAACAGATGCATTCCTATCAATGGAGGTGGCTAAAAA
>JAYMFT010284249.1:0-10448 GCA_038088735.1 Panulirus argus | reverse complement strand
GAACATTATCTTGGAGAGCAAAAATGGGTATGTTTGAAGGAATAGTAATTCCAACAATATTATATGGTTGCAAGGCATGGGCTATACAGACAGGGTTGTACAGAGGAAGGTGGATGCATTGGAAATGAAATATTTGAGGACAATATGTGGTGTGAAGCTGTTTGATTTAATTTCCATCACATTCACCTTCTTTCATACTTCTTCATCTAGGATTCGCACCTCACATCCATAAAACACCAACGGGACAACTATGCCATCAATTATAACCATCTCTGCTATCATAGATGGTGACCTCTCTTGCCACACATTCCTCAGTGTGCCCAGGATGTTCAACCCCTTACCCACCCAGTGGCTCACTTCAGCCTCCATGATTTCACGTCTATTCCGAGGTATCTAAAAACAATCCACCTCCTCCAAGTTTCACTGATTCAAACTGACTCCAACTAACCTCTCTCTCTCTCTCTACTGCTATATCAAATAACCTTGCTTTTATTTACATTTACTCTCAACCTTCTCCTTTCATACTCTTTCAAACTCAGAAATCAGCATGTAGTTCCTCACTCGAATCTGTTGCCAAAAACTGCTTCACCTCCCAGGTTCTCCCATTCCTGGCAAATTACAGACATGCCTCTCTCTCCAAAACTCAACATCCCATCCATGAACAGATTAAACAACCATGGTGACATCATATCCCTGCTGCAGACCCACCTTCACCTAGAAAGACTCACCTTTTTCTCTGCCTATGTGCATAATTATTTCATTACCCTCTTGACAAAAGCTCCTGGCTGCTTCTAGTAGCTTTCCTCCCACACCATATATTCATAACATCCTCTAGAGAGCATCTTTAGTAACCATATCATATGCTTTCTACAGATCTATAGATGCCATGCAAAAATTATTCTGGTTCTCTAGGTATTTCACACACATTCTCTAAAGCAAATATCTAATCCATGCATCCTCAATCACTCCTGAAAGCACAGTGTTCCTCCCCAGTCTGATGCTCTGTGCATTCCACCATCATCTTAATCACCACTCCCCCATACTACTTACTAGGTTCGCTTAACAAACTTTTATCTCTGTAATCTGAACAATCACTTTTGTTTCCCTCAATTTAATACAATGACACTATCTATATAGGCATTCTGCTAATCCTCAGGCACATCACTGTGAGCTATACATACAGTGAAAATCCAACTAAACAGTCAACAACAAAAACAACCCTCTTGCCATGACCCTCTCACTTTGCATTCCTCCATGTATAAAACACTCTACATATGCCACCTGTCGATGAACATATTCAAAAGCCCTTCAAAATACTCATGCCATCTCCTCTTCAACTAATCTCTTTCTTTTTGTTTTACTTTTTTTGAAGTCCCTAAATAATCATATTTCAGTTTCATGCAGCCATGATGAGAACCAGATGAATGAGAAGAAAGAAACTGAGAAAGGGTGGTGTAAGGAAGAAGGCAGTGAGATGTGCAGCACCGAAGGGTAAATGAATATCTCAAGATTGAAGGGACTTGCTACCCACAACTGTGTGTGTAGCGATGCTGGTTACACAACCTAACATTAACAAGCTTGCTGTTATTTTCCAACTCTGTCTCTGTAAAAGCTCTGTATATATACATATGCACCATGGAAGTACCACTAAGTTAAAGACCTTAGAAGCATGATCTGCAAACTGCTGGAAAAGAGAATCAGGAAACAGAGAATTTCTTGGCTTATTATATAAGTATCTTCAGACAGCATCTTAGAAAAGAGAGATCAAAGGATGTTAAATCCAACTAGGTCATGTGTATGTTTAGTTTGTAGTGTGGTAGTAGAGTGAGAGTGAGCATAGTGCTGTACAAGTATGAGTGGAATGTTTCGTTTAATTCTTTTGTGAATTATTTTTTACCCAGACTTTGAATATTGAGAATGGAAGTGATATAAAGCAGTAGCAGGAGGGGGAGTTAAGTAGTCTGAAGGGTTTTAGGACTGGTAGTATGATGGCAAGTTTTCAGATGTTAGGGATTTTGTTGTGCAGCTAATAGCTGAAGATATCATTAAGTTCTAGGATAGCATATGGGCCAGAGTTTAATGTGAACTTGGATAGCAAATGGGCCACAGTGTTTAATGTGAAAGTTAAATATGTTCTCAAGGCCTGCAGCAGGAGAATTTAATTACACTGCTTGTATTAATGGGAGTGAAGGATGGATTTTGTGTCATTTTTTCATGACTTCTGTTTAGGGGTGTGGTTTGTTTGTGGCTGAATTTTGAGTTGTGTTTCATGAGTATGTTTCTGTGTTCTTTGAGGGACAGGATTACATTAGAATGGGTCAGGTAGGTAGTAACTGGCAGGCAGCCAACAACCAGGGAGGTGTATTACCAGTACTACCCACCTGGGTATCGAGAGAGTTAATGACGCTAGCATAATGAGCCAGCACTTCAGTGGATGTCAAGTTGCATTCCTCTGACCCCAGGTAGCAGTCTTTTCTTTCTGCCCTACCCACATGTGGACTACTGGCATTCTACCCACAAACATATAATCTCACCTTATCATATATAACACTTGACAACACTTGATGCACAGAGCCCATTCTTTGTAACTCTAGATTTTCCTGTAGTGAGTAGTATGTGCTAACCCTGCCTTTTGGCAAAATGTTAGGAGCAATATATAGAAGTAATATATAGGAACATTTAGGCAGGAGCATTAGGTAGTATTAGTAGGTATGAACATTAGGTAGGAGCATTAGGTAGTCGTAGTCAGTAGGAACATTAGGCAGGAGCCTTAGCAAACACTGTGCTAGAGTTGCCCTCTGCCAGTGGCCTGTTAAGGGTGAGGTACTAAAGGCTAAGAAGTGGCATTGGAGTTCACTAGTTGTGAAAACTCTTTTGCCATGGTCACCCCCTTAAAAGAATTCCAGTTGGGAACAGGCATCAAAAAATGAGGGATGCTTCTTTAGTTGGGGCTTGACTGGTGCGGTAAGAGTGGGTCTTGTGATTTTGCTGTGTCTTGTGATTCACTGTGTTGAGAAATGAGTGACAGTTTTCAGCTTGTCTTTTGGTGATTAGGTTACAGATGGTGTTATTCAGGGTTTGGATTTGTTTGCTGAATTCTGCTGATGGTGAGTGGTTGTATACAAGCTGGTTTCTTTGTTTTATGAGGTGTGTGACTTGTGGGGAGACCAAATTGGAGGCTAAAGGATGTAATGAAAAAGTTTATGAGTGACTGGGGCCTGAAAATGCAAGAGGGTGAAAATTGTGCAGGGAGAGAGTGAATTGCAATGATATTGTGTACAAGGGTCGCATGCTATCAATGGACTAAACAAGGCTGTATAGAGCATCAGGGATAAACCATGGTAAGGTCTGTGAGGCCTGGTTGTGGATAGGGAGCTGTGGTTTTGTTACATTACACATAACAGCTAAAGAATGGATGAGCAGATGTGGCCTTTCTTCATTCGTTCCTGGTGCTACCTGGCTGACATGGAAAGAGACAATCAAGTATGAAAAGAAATAAAATATATGCACACACATAATCATAACACTTTATGACCTGTGACCCGACCAGTGGATGTAGCGAGATTCCTGAATGCTGCAGGAGCCTCATTAGGATAAAAGGGACTCCTGAGGCAGGAAGGTAAGGTATATATACTCCAACCTAAGCCAGGTACCCATCAATTGACCAGACTTGAGGAGAGGATGAATGAATGTGGTGGTTGTAACCAAAAGCCCTTCAAGATTCAATCCTGGGTAAGTCCATGCATGATTCATAGCCAGCATTGTTAACCATTACAAGATGGAAGCTAAAAGTGCAACAAATTTCCACATTAATAAAAATGATTCATACTTTTTTTTTTACTTTGTACACTATTAATATACTAAGTGGAAACAATGTCTCCATTCACACCTCCTCTATACGAAGAATGCTCCCATTGCATCTGACCCCGTCATCTCTGTGAAGTATCCCTAGCCGTAATTAATTCTCCCTGTGCATCTGTCCATCCCCACTGCAACTTGCCTCTCTTTTCTATAATTCTGACTCTACTACTTTGTCCTCTTGACCAACTTGTCATCTGCCATACATTCTATTTGGTCATACCATCCTACAAACTTTCTTCAAAGCTCCTTTTTCATGACTTTTCACACCACATCCTTTTGAAAGTCCTTTACTACTTGTCTAAGTGCAAGAATCTGTTCTACCATACCGTCTCCCTCTCTGCCCACAACTCGATCTATACCCCTAGCTTTTTCATTCTTTAAGAGTTGTACTGTTTTTCTGACTTAATTCTTTGTAATGTCTTTCTTTCTGATGTATTTTTGTCCATCATCTATCTATATCTGATACCTTTTCCCACCTGGAACATCTTTAAGGGGGCAGCTAGGGCAACAGTCTCCATAACTACTGAACCCCAGTGCCACTTCTTTGCCTTTAGTGCCTCCCCTTCAACAGGCCACTAGCAAAGGGCAACTCTAACGTAGTGTTTGCAGAGCTCCTACCTAATGTTCCTGTTGACTATGTATACCTAATGCTCAGCCGAACGTTCCTAACTCCTACCTCTACCCAATGTTTTTACCTAATGCTCCTGCATAAATGTTCCTACCTACTACTTCTATCTATTGCTCCTACCATTTTGCCAAAAGGCAGGGCTAGCGCATAGTGCTCACCGCAGGAAAAACTAGAGTTATGAACAGAGATTTTGATTGTGGACAGAATGCCAATAGTCCATGTGTGGGTGAGGCAGAGAGAAAAGACAGCTACCTGGGTTGGAGGAGTGTAATCTGAAAACCACTGAAGTGCTGGTTCACTATGTAGCCATCACTAATCATCCCAATACCCAGGTGAGTAGTTCTGGTAATATATCTCCCTTGTTGTTGGCTGCCTACGAACTAATGCCTAAAATTAATATTTTTGCCTCAACTCTTGATATTACTGCACCAATAAACACCATCATTTCTAATCAGTTCTTTAACCCCTTAACCAGATCTAAAGTAGATCTATATTGTCTGGCTGAGGAGACTTCCCACAGATCTACAATTCATGCTTTCATACCAAAAGTCAAATTTCAGCTAATCTAGGGTGATACCTAAAGCCTTCTTTTACAATATAATATTTACACATAAGTTCTTTAGCTAACCTTCTGCCTTGGCATGGGGAGGATGTTACAGTAGTCTGTGAAGTGTGGAAGACACTGAGCAGAATTTGCTCAGCAGCAATGACGAGTCGGGCAATCAAGATGATAATCTATCTGAAGGTAATACAAAGTACCAGGTACATCAGAACACAATATTAATGAAGAGATAACAGTTGAGATATGTTGACCCCAGGCTGTTCAGAAGAACAAGAATTTCAAATGCTTGCTTAAGGTTATAAAATAATCCTATCACTCTTAAGGACTTTATCCTTTGTCCCTAGCATTCTCACACAGTTCTGTAACATATTCTTGTTCCTTACATATGCCTCTCTTCTACTTTTAATAGCCTTCTTCCACCTTAAGTTGTTATTGTTTCAATTTGGAGTATGCAGTCTGTGGGGGATGGGAGGGACTGGGGAGTAAGTCACGGAGTCACTTTTTGTTTGCTGATGATGCAGCACTGGTGGCAGATTCAAGTGAGAAACTGCAGAAGTTGGTCACTGAGTTTGAAAGTGTGTGTGAAAGGAGACAGTTGAGAGTGAATGTAAATAAAAGAAAGATTATTAGGTTTAGCTGGGTTAAGGGACAGGTTAGTTAAGGGTGTGAGTTTGAATGGGTAAAATTTGGAGGAAGTGAAGCGTTTTTCATACCTGGGAGTGGACATGGGAGCAATGAAACCATGGAAGTGTAAGTGAGTCATAGGATGGGTGAGGGGGCAAAGGTTCTGGGAGCACTGAAGAATGTGTGGAAAGAGAGAACATTATCCAGGAGGGCAAAAATGGGTAGGTTTGAAGGAGTAGTAATCCCAACAATATTATATGGATGCAAGACATGGGCTATAGATAAGGGTGTGCAGAGGAGGGTGGATGTGTTGGACACAAAATGTTTGAGGACCATATGTGGTAGGAGGTGGTTTTATTAAGTAAGTAATGAGAGGGCAAGAAAGAGGTTTGGTAATAATAAAAAGAGTGTGGTTAAGACAGCAGAAGAGGGTATGCTGAAATGATTTGGACATAAGAAGAGAATGAGTGAGGGAAAGTTGACAATGAGGATATATGTGTAAGAAGTGGAGGGAACAAGGAGAACAGGGACACAAAAGCAAATTGGAGGTGGAAGGATGGAATAAAACAAATTTTGAGTGATTGGGGCCTGAATATGAAGGAGGGTGAAAGGCATGCAAGAGATGGAGTGAATTGGATTGATGTGGCAAAATAGGGTCAACATGCTGTCAGTGGGCTAAACCAGGGCATGTGAAGCATCTACGGTAAACCATGGAAAGATCTGTGGGGCCTGGTTGTGGATAGGGAGCTGTGGTTTTGGTGTATTACACATGACAGCTAGAAAATGAATATGAGCATATATGGCCTTTCTTCATCTGTTCCTGGGCGCTATCTCGCCAACACGAGAAACTGCGATCAAGTATGAAAATATGTATATCTTTTACACTTTATCATCCTTTCCCGTGTTAGTGAGGTAGCACCAGGAACACATGAAGGAAGGCTGTACCCACTTGCATCCATTTTCTAGCTGTCATGCGTAATGAACAAAAACCACTACTCCCTATAAACAGTTAATGTTAATGAGATGGCCTCGATTTGGGCTTCAGTTGCTCGTGACGTCTCAACTAACATACAAAAAAATAATAATACCAATTCAAAGGAACACCTCTCTGAAATTGATAAACAACTTCAACTGAAGCTGGTCAGCAACAACAACTTTTAGGCTAAATTCAATAAAGTTTTAGGTATTGTTAAAAAAAAACATGGCAAAAAATATAATGCATGGACTGCAAAGTTTTCATGTAATAATTCTCTAAATCAATATCTGTCATCACTTACAAAACTGTTCATCTCAATCCACACCCTATATGTCCCTGGAAAAATATTTCTGGTGAAAATTAAAGCACTATAACATACTTCTAGTGACATGCTAACTTAATAACAGGCCTGAGAAAAATGAAGACAGTGAACAAATATATTTAATACACATATGTTACAAATATGACACTAAATTATGGAAAACTACATGAGATTAATCTTGCCAATTTACCAATCTTGTCTACCCAAATGCAAAAATGATTGGGCAGCCTTACTGTTGATGCTGTAAACCCGGACTATCTGTGGCCTTCGAGTGTCTTTCCCCCTCCTATACATCGCTTGGATTACTGAGATATACATTCTGACATATGGAATGAAGAAGCCTGTGGCTGGGATTTTATTTTTAATTATGATAATTACTTTATATAACTTCAGTGGATTCAAGTGTTAGAAAAACACATAAAACATGAGTATGTATTACAAGGAATGTTATGCCATAAAGTTGTTATGAATAAGGCTGTTCAATCTCTATATTGTATACAGACTGTCTTTTATTAGAAAAGCATTTCTTGAACTTATTCTTAATTATGTGAGTTTAGTCAATCATACGAGTCTACACAGGCATTTCTGAATTTCTGTTTTGTACAAGTTCAGAAAAATGTCTGATTTTCACTTTATGAGATGATTATCTCTGGGTTTCTTATTGTTTTATATACTGCAGAATTTGCTATACAATAAATGAAAAAAATAATGGTGATATATATATATATATATATATATATATATTTTTTTTTCATACACATTTGCCTTTTCCCGTGTTAGCGAGGTAGCGTTAAGAACAGAGGACTGAGCCTTAGAGGGCAAATCCTCACTTGGCCCCTTCTCTGTTCCTTTTTTTTGGAAAAGCAGAAACTGGAGGGGAGGATCTCCAAATGTAGGGTGTATTGGTCGGGGTGGGGTGCAGAGTGTGAGAGTCAGGGAGAGTGGAATGGTGAAGAGAGAGGAAATGGTGAATGCCTTGCGGAAGATGAAGTGCAGCAAGGTGGCAGGATTGGATAATACTGCAGTTGAATTTATTAATATATATATATATATATATATATATAAGAACAGAGGACTGAGCCTTAGAGGGAAAATCCACACTTGGCTCCTTCTTTTTTGGAAAAGCAGAAACTGGAGGGAAGGATTTCCAGCCCCCCGCTTCCTCATCTTGTAGTAGCCTTTTACGACATGCAGGGAATACATGGGGAGTATTTTTTCTCCCCTATCCCTAGGGATAATATGGCAGAGGCCTTGGCTTCAGTGTACTCAAGTGAAGGGTGCATCTCATAAGTGGATTTTCATGTGTAGCACTAAATAACTCCTCTGGGTAAAGGCCTTTTGACAATGTGAACATTTATATGGTTTGTCTCTTGTATGAATTTATTAATGTTCCATTGAATTATTCCTCTATGAGAAAGATTTTTGGCAATGTGGACAGTTATATGGTTTCTCCCCTGTATGAATAGCTATGTGCCTCACTAAATAATTCCTCCGAGAGAAGTCTTTAGGCAATATGAACAGCCATATGGCTTCTCTCCTGTATGAACTGTCACATTGTTCACTAGAGTGCTCCTGTGGGAGGTCTTGAGACACTGTAAACATTCATGTGGCTTCTCTCTTGTATGAATAATCATGTGCTGCATTACATGAGTCCTTTATGAGAAGGTCTTTTGGCATTTTGCACATTCATGTGGTTCCTCTCCTGTATGAACTCTCATATGCTGAACTAACGGGCCTCGCCGGGAGAAAGTCTTTTACCATTGAGCACACTCATAGGGCTTCTCTCCTGTATGAGTAATTATGTGGTTGACTAAAGTGCTTTTGTGGGAGAAGGTCTTTTGGCAATGTGAGCATTCATATGGCTTTTCTCTTGTATGAGTTGTCATATGCTTAGCTAAATTAGACCTCAGGGAGATAGACTTTGGGAGAAGGTTTTATAGCATTGTGCACATTCATGTGGCTTCTCCCCTATATGAACTCTCATATGCTGAACTAATGGGCCTCGCTGGGAGAAAGTATTTTGCCACAGAGCACACTCATAGGGCTTCTCTCCTGTATGAATAGTTATGTGGTTGACTAAATTTTTTCTGTGGGAGAAGGTCTTTGGGCAATGTGAGCATTCATATGGCTTTTCTCTTATACGAGTTGTCATGTGCTTAACTAAATCAGACCTCAGGGAGAGAGATTTCTTGCAAAGTGAACAGCTATGTGGCTTCTCTCCTGTATGAAGTCATGTGCCTAACCAGATCTGTTCCTCCTCCCTATTGTGTATCCCCTAGGGTAGATAAGGTTGGACTTTTGTACATTTGTGAGTTTTGTCTCTGCCTTTTCCACAATTTTTGAGCTGCAGGCACTTATACAGTCCTCAAGTTTCAGTTCCTTTCCATTTGCTGCTAGGCCATCTGCATTTGCTTACTGAACCAGAGTATGTGCAAGGAGAAAGTTTAGTTAATGTAAATAAAAGTAAGGTTACTCTGTTTAGCAGGGGAGTAATACATGCTGCTTGGAGTGTGAGCCTAGAGGAAATGGCAAGATTTAGACACATGGGAGTGAACATGGCATAAAATAGAACCATGGGGGTTGAAGTAATCCTTAGGGTGGAAAGGGAGCTAAGGTCCTAGATATATTTAGGAGTGTGTGGAAAGATAGGAGAGTGAGGGCATAGATGGTTATGTCTGATGGTTTAGTAGTCCTGATGGTGTTGCTTGGTTGTAAGGTGTGGTACATAGATGAAAAAGTACACAAGATGGATTTGCTTGAAATGAAATGCTTAAGGTGTGAGGAGGTTTGATCGAATAAGAAATGACAGGGCAAGAGAGAGAGGGATGTGCAAGTAAGATGAGTTTATGTAAGACATGAAGATGCTGTGATGAAATGGTTTGGACATATGATGAGCATGAGTGAGGAAAGGAGAGATCAAGGTGAAGGGGAAACTCAGGATGAGATGGAGTGAAACTTGGTTTGAGAACTTGGTGACTTAACGTGCAGGGAGATGTGAGGTCTGCATTGGACAGAAAGAGTTGGAGCATTATAGTATCCAGGGGACAATAAGCTGTCAGTGGGGTGGACCAAGGCATATGAAGTGGTGAGGGGAAACCACAGAAAGGTCTGTGGGGCTTGGCTGTGGATGGTTTGCTTTAGTCTATGTTAATAAATTGTGCATGTCATACATGACATCAAAAGAAAAGGTATGAATTAATGAGGCCAATTTTTCATCTGTTCCTAGTGCATTATGCATGTCATACATGACACCAAAAGAAAAGGTATGAATTAATGAGGCCAATTTTTCATCTGTTCCCAGCGCTAACTTCTTAAATGAGAAAATAAAATGCAGTGAAGTGTTTTAGATATTTGGGAGTGGACTTGGCAGCAAATGGAATTGTGGAAGCGGAAGTGAATCATAGGGTAGGGGAGGGGGCGAGGGTTCTGGGAGCGATGAAAAATGTGTGGAAGGAGAGAACATTATCTTGGAGAG
>JAYMFT010284238.1:0-10449 GCA_038088735.1 Panulirus argus | reverse complement strand
GTGTGTGTGTGTGTGTGTGTGTGTGTGTGTGTGTGTGTGTGTGTGTCTGTGTGTGTGTGTGTGTGTGTGTGTGTGTGAGTGTATGTGTGTGTGTGTGTGTGTGTGTGTGTGTGTATGTTTGTGTGTGTGTGTGTGTATCTGTGGCCTTCATTGATGCTATCGTCTGCTCATCATTGGTGCTTTATCGTCTGCTGACAAATTGAATCATCAACAGCTTTACATACGCAATAGGAATTTAGCTGTGTTGAGAGAACATCCACTTTGCCAATTCCACCGTTTAACTATCATTCTAACTACCACTTTCCCTCTTACACCATTCTTAGAGTTAAACGACCCACATGGGCTCTTTGTGGAAAGGCGAAACACCTCACCCCACCCCTACAAAAGGATCATGATCTTCTCATAACATTACAGATGTTCTATGACATCTGTTCTCCCTTCTGAATAACACAGTAAGGCTTGTTTGATGAACAAAACTGCCGCTTCTCCTTTTACACTGATTCGTAAAGCAGACGAGTCACGAATAACGCAACAATCTCATGTTAGCGTTCCTGACCATGACGCATTCACGGGCGGGCCGCCCAAGGCCGAGTGCATAGGTTCGAATCCTGGTTGCTGCGGCAGTCTAGTCCACAGTCAACCCAGCTGTTCATCCGCCCCTCGGGGTTGGTCGATAAAACGGGTCCCTGGCTCAGGCTAGGGTGTGTATATATATATATATATATATATATATATATATATATATATAAACAACCATCCATTCGCTGTGCAATCGAC
This sequence comes from Panulirus argus, assembly GCA_038088735.1. Taxonomy (NCBI): domain Eukaryota; kingdom Metazoa; phylum Arthropoda; class Malacostraca; order Decapoda; family Palinuridae; genus Panulirus; species Panulirus argus. The sequence continues at coordinate 9,672 of JAYMFT010284238.1, read as the reverse complement.
ATTATCGTATCGCCGACACAACTGTATTGCAGCAACACTTCTGAACAACAACGGTCAGTGCTCTTTCCTGCAACACTGAGTAATTCATATACGCTGTGACACAGCTCTCCCCTGTGGGGCAAAGAACAAAGACCGCTCGACCCTCGGCATTGATCGGCACCTGAAATGGTAACGATGACGGTGTTTCTAGCATTTACATTGGCATGCAAATTGCAGCTATTTGGTGTGATGTCGGCAACAAAAATCAAACGTAAATGGGTCTGAGATCTTGCCCTCCTGTCCTCAGCGAGGCCTGGACTTGAATCGAGACCACTGGGTGAAGAGAAGGTAGGAAAATGAGCGAGAATACATGTGGGGCGAGAAAAAATATAAGAGGATCTGTGTTTAGTTCGTGTAAGGAAATGGTATTAAGTCCAGCCTGGTAGCTTAGTTTACGTGAGACAGGCGCTACGGTCAGTAGTCCTAAGGAAGAGGGTGTAAAATGATTCCAAGGCATCACTTCAACACTCCCGAGTCAGGAGGGTAGTACTTCCCTGGGGCGGTTGTTGTCTCCTACGTATAGATCCTCACTAACTTTGTATGGAATAAAAGGCTTTTTGCTCAGATGTAAAGACTTCCCATACGAGATTACCTTCAGTATACGTAAGACCTGGGGAGAGAAGCCTTTCTCTTCCTTTCCATAAACAATAATGATGTTCCAAAGGAAACAAAGTAGTTCTAACAACGTAAACAACCTTTCCAGAAAGAAAAAAGTATACTCAAGTTAGTGCCATTACGATATTCAGGATGAGCACAGTGATATGTGATACACTTAATGGAAAATACACTCCCTTCAGTATGTGTGTGGTGTGCTAACCGTGGAATGAGGGGAACTATAAATAAGTAGAATCGTCGCTGAAGAGAACTATGAATGAATGAAAACTACACGTAATTAAGGAGTACCAGAACGAGAAACATCATGAATGAAGCGAGCTTGGAATGAGGGAAACAATACCAGGAACATTCAGCAAATTTATACCTCTGCAATTTGAAGACCCACCTCTGTTTACTTTTTCCATTACATGATGGCACTTTGCTTGCATTCCACCAATCTTCAGACACCTAACCATGATCCATATATATATATATATATATATATATATATATATATATATATATATATATATATATATACACACACTGAAAATCCTAACTCACCAATCAACAAACGTCACTCCCTTTCTTAATCAGTTAAAGGCAAGTAGAAATTAGATTCACTTATTGCAAAGAAGTGGTTAAAAGTTTTATCAACTGTACGTGAATTTATTTTGTGCTCTGTAAGCTATCCTTTTGCTCTGCTTTACCTGAGGGAGGTCACCCGGAATAAAAAGATCATTCTGATTCTTTTTCACGAAGGAATCCGTTAAATCGGGTCTTAAAAATGTTTTTTTGTCTTTTGGTCGATTTTTCAGCGATCTTCTTCTCGTGCTTTGTGGTGTTCTGGCGCTGGGTAACCAGCCCCTTCCACCACCAGCCTGTCTGTGAGGTTCCTACGGGGCCGGGTTTGTCTTCCGTCACTCGATGCAGATGAGGGGCGAATGTTAATGATATGCAAACTCAGGTTCTCCCGTGACCTCGGCTATAAGCAGGCTACAGTTCGGAGAATTGGCACGCTGTGCAGGGTCGATGTGGGGATGGTCATCTCTATCTCTCTCTCTCTCTCTCTCTCTCTCTCTCTCTCTCTCTCTCTCTCTCTCTCTCTCTCGTGGGTAGTGCGTGGTGAGCAGCCATCGACCAGGAAGGCTCTACCAGTAATACCCGCCTGAGCATCGGGTAGATTTAGTAATGTTTGAGCAGTGAGTGAGTGAGCACTTCAGGGCTTGTCAGTTTTCACTCCTTTGGCCCAATTAACTGTCTTTTTCTGCCTCACCCATCGAGACCAGGCCTTTACTGAAATATGAGAGGAGGTTTAAAGAAACAGAGAAACACGGAGAGAGAAGAAAAGAAATGGACTAGACGTTCTGGAGGGAGTGGATATCTTATATTTCAGAAAGGGTCATGCTCTCGACTCTAGGTAAAACATGGAGTAAAGAGTTCCAAAGCTCTCAGGCGTATGGAAAGAAGCAGATAACACAATTGCCACACAGCAATCATGTGACGCAGTTGCTCGTCAAATATTACGTGGTGTAACCAACTGCAAACCAAATCAGTCTTTAGAGAAGATGGGAAAATGGACCGATACAACGTCGCAGGGTAAATGGGTCAAGGCTTGAGGCCGGGCTGGGAAAGTTGAGATGAGCCGGATTACCTTGGATTTGCGTCTAGTAAGTCTATTAAGGCTAGAACAACTACTCCCTCAGATGTGCGATCAAATCTCCATCGAAGGTCAGATTAATCCTTTTAGTATACTCTTGAACGTTTGTTTGGAAGTGAAGAATGTATATACGACATTTCATCATGACTCCCAGTTTCTTCTGGGCAGACTTAGGTATTAGTGTAGTGTAGTTGTTTTTCTTTTTTTTTCCAATAGGACGTTTGCTGTGTTGAGTGGTGGACTCAAAGAACCGCCAATGGAGACGGGAAAGTTATGAAGGGGTTTTTAGGAAGAGAGACAGAGGCATTAGACAGACCTAGGTCGCGTCTCCCTCAGTTGGAAATCCTGTACACGTTCATTGAGAAAGTTGTGACGAGGCGAGACGCTGATGGAACAAGAGGGAATGTAGATGAAAGAAATGGAGGAGCGCAGTGTCGTATTATATGCATATGAGTCCAATTGATTATCTGCTGAATAAAGGGCACCGGTGATAAACAGGAGAAAGAGCGTAGGAGACAGAAGAGAACCCTGGGGAACACCGCTGTTGATACGGAGAGAAGAAGGAGTTGAAATGTGAGCATTAACGACGACAAATCGGCCAGAGATTGAGAAAGCGAGAGAGGGATGCTTGGAGACGAGATCCGAATGCCACATCCTCTCAAAAACTTTTGCAGTATCATGTATCATATACATATTTATACATATGTGTGTGTGTGTGTGTGTGTGTAAAGTAAGTACGCGTTCTCTAAACCCAAATGATTTGGTGAAACAAAAGTAGATCGTAAGATACAACCAACATGGCGGAGGTTGCGGTGTCCGGCCTACAAATGGAGAGACGATGGACGACCCTAAACGCTGACTTTTTTTTTAGGTTTACCATCAAGGGCTTTGGGGAGTGAGAAATGGCACTTTCCCTCCATGAAGGAGAAAGGGAACTTTTGCACTCTGGTCTGCACAGGAGGAAGTGGCAAAACTTGTGGCGTTTCAGTTCGGCCGAGTCTTGCTCACACGTCTCAACATTGCTATGAAGTTTGTTGTGGAGTGCGGGAGGAAAGAGATAGGCAAAGGGTTGTTGAAGCAGGTGAGGGATAAGTTTGCTTCACTCTGAAGTGGAAGGTTCGAATCCGAAAGCATCATCTGCTTCGGGAGGACTCGAAGTCTGAAATGTTTTACCCATTTTAGGAGAAATTGGCGGAGATGAAGAGAGACCTTGGAATATTTCGCATTCTGACGGTGGTAAGCAAAGTTACAGAAACTGACAGACAGAAAACAGAAGACTTAAATGTCGTGGCATATTTACCGGTGACAGCTTGGGTTGACGGTAAGTAGTGGTGACGTGGAATGACTCTAAGTAGTGACGGCAAGTAGTGACGGTGTGGAGTGACGGTAGGTAAGCAGTGACGGTGTGGAATGAGGTGATGTGGTCTGCTAGGATGGACTGCTCTCCCAGCAAATATTCACTTCCTTAGGGAGAAGCTGCTGGGACTACAGGAAAGCCCGAAGATAAAAGAAGGGTAATTTACGGTTTATAGAAAAAGAAGATGATTGAGCAATAAGAATGTAAACAGGATGGTTGAAAATAGCGAACCAAAAAAAAAAATATGCCGACGACTTTATATTGAAGATGATGCTGAACACCCTCAGGGAGGATCTATATTGAGATCTTGCTTGAGAAGATGGCATTGAATGTGCCTTCCTTTGATCTGAGACTATTTACGATTTCTTCTCTTTGATCCTCTCGAAAGTAACAACACATACGACTTTCACACAAAAGCCAGTGTGTATGTATGCATATTCAACGGGGTGATATGATGGAAAGGAGTCGCGTTGTAATTTCTCGATAAGGAATACGTCCTGACCGGTCGAAGCTGTATCGAGCCATCTACCTTCCTTCCCCAACAGGTATGTACAGAGTTGTTAAAGGCGAAGAAGGTACCCCAAGATCATTTGACTGGTGGTTATAACTTGACTCTGAGGCCCGGAATGACCCTATCAGTTGATAGAACCTGAACCCAAATATCCAACCAATCTGAACAAAGCTGAACGAAGCAGTACCGAACCCTATGTCTCACTCGACAGATGTAAACAGAGTTGGCGTAGCTTAGGGGGGGCCGGGAGCCTTCATGATTAATCGATTGCTGGTTATTACTCACGGTGAAGGTCTTGATATCCCTGGCAGTTGAGAGGTCTCCATAACCAGCCAACGAGACGTGTCGCGGGAATTCTGTCCATGGCAATGATTGCTAAGTACACACATCGTGTTGTTTGATATACGAGCCACGTCGGGGGCATGTAATGTGTAAAAAGCCCCTCTCTGTCAATCAAATGGAGTGAATATAACCATATCACTTGAGAAACAGGGTGAAGCATGCTTCAGTCTTCTTGTGATGACTCGAGAGCAAAAGAAAATGAAACGAGCTAAAAATTACATCTACGTCTGTCGCATTATTACGTTACAGAAAACAGAAATTAGCCAACAGTATTTGTAGCTGCTGTTGTTTCGTTTATGTACAATATCCTAACTCGTGTTGCCTCCCTTGGCAAATTCTCAGGTGGGGGGAGGCTCGGCTACAGTGCTGGCGCGTCCTGGTCGGAGCATAACCCCCTTGGCCATCAAGCGTCAAGCCTCGGCTCTCTTCCTGTTGTCAACGACCAGCTCGAGGGAGGGAAATCGTCTCTTTATTTACCGGCTTCCAAACTCCTGGACGAGTTTTAATTAACTGCGGTGAAAGGGATCTGATCCCATCAGATGCCGTCAAAGTCCGTCATTGGCTTCTCTCTTTCTCTCTTTTCTTCTTTTCTAGGGAAGAGTGTTCTGTTTCTTTACTGTTAGGTGTGCGTCCGTTAACAGATTCTAACAGAGTGAATGACGAAGTGATACTAGAGACTTAAGGCTCAAAATTCCATGTATCAAGTTCGTTGGTGACTTAGTCTTTAATTGTAAACTAAAGTCTCGGTACAGAAACAAAGTCTCAGCATAGAAACAAAGTCTGAGTTCAGAACCAAAGTCTCAGCTCAGAACCAAAGTCTCAGCTCAGAACCAAAGTCTCAGCTCAGAAGCAAAGTCTTAGTACAAAACCAAAGTCTCATTTCAGTGCTATAAAGAGGCAGCTACTTAGAATAGAATCCCTTATTTTCTAAAGACTTGATTATTAAATCCTCTTTATCAGTATTTCTTTTCATGGTGACGAAAATTTGCGAATGCTATTGTGTCTTTTACAACAATTTGTCAAAAAAAGGACAGGAAATGTTATTACCAGTTTTTTTTTATATATGTATCTCAGTTCTTTATGTTCTTGCTTATAAAGCAAACGATGTTGCTTTGCCTTGGCAAGACCTCGCCTCGTTGCAAACCAGTGAAGTGCTTTCTCGAGAGATGTTATCATTAAAATCATTGTCACTGTACGAATTTCACCTCTCGTACGAGAACTGTGGTCGTGATTCACTCAGCTCTGTTGTGCAAAATTTTTCCGGCACATTTTTCGCACAATACACAGAGGCAGCGTTATGGGCTTCCAGAGCGGGAAATTCCAGGCAAATTATTTCTTTGAGCACGCAGCGGCTTAATCTCATTCTGGAAAGATGTATGAGGCGTGAGATAAGGCGCTCTATACTTCCAGAGGCTTCGTGATATGGGATTCTCAGTGCAATTCTCACGTGTTTATTACATTCCTGGGAGGAACGTAAAAGAAAATGTATTCCTCCCTCGTTAGATAAATATGAGACGGTCTCGATCGCGTCTCGGAACACTGAACCCTTGTTCAGTGTTTCGAATCTTGAGGCTTTTTTTTTTTTGTTTCTTCTTCTATTCGCTTCTGGACACTCGAACTCTTCTCGTTCCGGAAACTTGTATTCCCGTTCGAAACTCTCTTGTTTGTTTCTGAGAACGTAAACATTTGCTCGTCCTGAATACGTAAACATTTGCTCGTACTTAGATCTCTGAAGCCTTGTTTGCCCTCGAGAGACTCACGAGTTCTCGCTTGTTTCCAGAGACCTTGCATCTTAATGAAGAACGACATGCGTCACGGAGGTTTTATAATTCTGGTTTTAACGTGGTGTTCAAGAGGCAGTCATTAGTGAACCTTGGTTACATAAAATCTCTTATGACTGCTCCGATTCCCCAACATCCAGTCATAAGTTGAATATATCTTTTTATTGGGTAGGATTTTGCACGAAAATTTCTCCAAAACTTAATATATCATAAGCATACTTCGATGAGTAATTTCTTGTGAGAAAATTTGGTTTTAACTCTCTCTCTCTCTCGCACACACACATACACACACACACACACACACACACATTAATCGTAAGTTTTGTATGACTAATTAAGTAGTAACTATCGTGCCCCCCCCCCCCCAAGTTTTGTAATATCAGTAATATCTCAACCGTACGTACATTTCCAGCCAAATCGCTGGCTGCCAGCGTCCAATAAACCGTTATTTATTTTTCAATCTATTTGCATACTTATTCAAATATCTGTTTATTTGCACACACACACACACACAAACACACACACACACACACACACACACACGCACACGTTTCCATCGTGCATGCAACAGCCGAGTCAAGCGTCGAGAAAAGGAAAGTTGATCATTTAGGTTGATGAGGGAGTACGTTTTCTTTAAACAGATACGCGCCAACACAAAATAGAGAAAGCAACCAAATATTACGTCACAGTTTCTGTGAATGTACATCTTATTGAGAGTTGCTACGCTTTGCTTTTTACTCCAACAGCACAGAAATATATTTATTCTTGCTATCTCATGCTAACTAGACAATGCTTTACCCATGAGAACGAAGAAAGAAATGGGTTTGTTGCAGTGAGAAAAGTGTTGAATCTTTGTGTAGTGTTTTTTGAATACTTAACATGATGGCAGACTGAAATACGTTTACAACATTTTCAACCTTTTCATTTTTCTTTTCTTTTTCACCTATGTTAAAGGCTCCAGTCACGGCCAAAAGTCCACATCGAGATCGGGCCTAATTGAAATATAGAGAAGATTATGAAACGGAAAAAAAAAAAAAAAAAAAAGAGAATAGACAAGGGGAAATATTTACGATTTTTTTTTCTTTTTAAGACAGTGAAAGACCTGTCCCTTGAAATGTGCCAGGTCATAATTACTGGGAAAGACATGGGAAGGTAGAGAGTTCCAAAGCTTCGACGTGTAAGGAAAAAAAGCAGGTCCCTTGACAATATTGACAGCACAGTTTGAGCAGCATGGATTCTGTTGGACTGCAAGAGGTAAATGAGGAAAAAAAGAAATTGACGTAAAAATCTTTGGTGACCTAAAACCAAGTAAGCAGTACAATAAAGCTGTTGTGTAAAAAAAACGAACGAGATTCTCTGAGAAACAGACAAGACCTTAGAATCTAAGCAAAGGTAAACCATCCTTACTCTGCAGTTCACTGGTGCGTCCCCATCTCCAATATTCAGTTTCTGGTCACCACCCTACTTGAAGAAAGACATAGGAATGGAGACAGTAGCCCGTCAAGGTGTCAAGTTAATTTCCGGATTGAGAAACAAATAGTACGTGAGTCAACTAATCCACTTGCATCTAAGTGGTGATCTAATACATGTATTCAAGATTATCAAAGGCTTTGATTATCTTGATTCAACCAGCTACTTGAAAGCTAATTCGTCTGGTTTCACTCGCAAGTAATGCTTACAATCTCGCTGGGCAAACGATGTACCTCGAATGAGACGGAAGTACTTTTTCCTTCAGCATATAGAGAATGGTTCAAGATCAGTTATCGTAGTGGAAATCAGCGACACAGTTGCTTTTAAGCATAACCTTGATAAATTATTTCGCGTCAGGTCCACGACTGAAATCATTTGCGCCTCTTGAGTCACATTGACTAAATGCTTGTGTGTGTGTGTGTGTGTGTGTGTATGACATAGCGCAAAGAACAATATATACAATCTACAGTACTTAGAATGTCCTACGACAACAAGGATTCGAACCCGCTCTCACTTGCGTGGAAGCTGGGAATTGTTGACTCCCATGCTAAGAGGCCCGTAATTGAGAAAGACGACTATTCAATTGCAAGTAATCGAATTAAACTCCGTCTTATGCACATAGATAACCGGGTCTTCGCTGGCCATTCCTCCTGCTCCTCCTCCTCCTGCTCCTCCTCCTCCTCTCTCTCTCTCTCTCTCTCTCTCTCTCTCTCTCTCTCTCTCTCTCTCTCTCCCCCCGTCAGGCGTACACTCACCAGCAGTTGACGCTACACCAACCATTACGTTGTCAGACAAGGAGGCGTGCGTGAATACGAATTCGTGCAAAGAACAAGCACGAACTTCCGTTTCCATCCCTGTGCCACTGGGTCCTAGACGATCAGTCATCAAACAATTCAGGTCACTATTGACCTCTAATTACCAATTCAGATCACCGAAGACCTCAGATCATCCGATCGAGTTGATGGTGATAACCTCGCATTATTGATTCAGGTCGTTGATGACCCTGTGTTATAAACCACGTATCACTTTCTCCTTCACTTTCCATTCGTTATCTAACTCACTTTCTGTCTTTCCTTACGTCCCCCTCTTCCTCCTCCTCTTCCTCCTCCTCCACAGAATTGTGTCGACGTCGGTCGCCAGAGGGAGTTCAAATATTCTCCCAGCGTCAGGCAGACGGAATTAAAATTTCCACTGTCTCTCCTAATTAACGCGGACGAGGCAAACTTGCCCTAAGAGTCAGACCTGATGATGCAGTGCGACTCACTAGCGCCTGCATTAGCTGGGTCTGGTACCACTTTAATTGGTCTCAATATGGCATTAGCTGAGCCTTGTACCATCACCTTTGGGCTCATTAACGTCATGAGCTGAGCTTTCTATGTTTCATGAGCCTTATGGTGTCTTTTCCTTTTCCAACCATGCCTTTTCAGTGCATTAAAACAACAAAGTCTTCACAGTGCATAAGACCTCGTTTGACTCACAGTATTCCACGGATACACAGCCATCCATGTTCCTCATTCTGTACAACTTGCGCCTCTAAAAAACACACTCTCTTTGCTGATCCCATTTTTAGATTCACTCTTCCACGATACAACAAATCAGACATTATCATGTTTCCTAGAGAGGAAAATTATCTGTAATGACCCAACTCCCAGGAAAGGTTAACACGTGTTTCAAAGATCTTTACAAACAAAAGCTTTCCCTCTCAGGGTGTAATTGGCAGATTAAAAGTGGAGAACTCGTGCAAGTTATGCCCAGGCTTTTCATCCTATTTCTTATTTTCGGGAAGGCACGAGCGTGAGATTGGATGAGCTATTCTTTATGCAAATTTTCCACACGTTTAATATATATATATATATATATATATATATATATATATATATATATATATATATATATATATATATACACAATAAACACT
>JAYMFT010284227.1:0-10449 GCA_038088735.1 Panulirus argus | reverse complement strand
ATATATATATATATATATATATATACCGTACACATAATGGCATACGAAGAATTAAAGACAAACGCAAGGAGAAACTAACTTGAAATATATTTCAACTTCAAACTGCAAGAGCTCAACATACAATTTTAGACCAGATTATAAGACAACGTTACAGATCAGCAACAGAGCACTGATGTAAAAGAAGGCGCGTCACCTTACGAACCCATATACTGTGTAGACCTGAAGGATAAAAGAGCATTGAGGAAACAACACTGATAACTGACACAGCACAGCCTCGGGTTAGAGAGGTAAGCATATCAGATGTAACGACGCATGTAAGTAGTTGAGTGATCTTACCCCGCGGTGTTATCCTCTGCAGGGAGAGAGAGAGAGACAGACAGACAGACAGAGAGGAAGCAGAGGTCAATATCACAGACTTCTAAATTGCATGTAAGTTGGCCGTTCCTCAGACTTACCAGCTCTTTAATGAGATTGACTTTCCAAGCTTCGACACGTGCGACCCCCTAATGAGTTCCTGACCTTCTTCAGCCCGGCAAAGGAATTCCCACACCATGGAGCAAAGAGATTCACTACATCCAATACTCTATGGTACTCGTGTCATTGAGCTATTGATGAAGACTCGCCAGTCACACAGGTCAGTTATAAAAGAATGAAATTGACAATCATCTCACTACTGAGGTGTAATATGTAGTGTGAAGTATAGTTTCTGATGTTAATGTGCCCATCAGGTGCAGATATGTACTACATGTGTATCCAAGTAACATGGGTGTTATATTTATGAAAATATAGCCTTGTGGGTACCTACGAAGCAATGACCTGTAACTCACACGTCAAATTTAGATTTCTAAGAAAGCTGACAGCACGTTTCACTAATGTACCCCTTAATGAGACCCCTATACTTAGATTTGGAGACAATGCCAAAGAAGGATTTGCATCCCTGCCCAAAAAAGCATTCAGTGGGTTAAAATCTTTTGTCATTACAATAGACTGGAAGATCCGTTCGAGAACTCGGAAAACAAAAACAAATGTTGAATTTACAGTAGACTAAATAGGACCAATATATATCAAGGACTATTTGACTGACAAAGGTTGACATAATAAGAAATGCTAACATTATTACTGTTGCTCGCAGCGAGAGACAAGACAGGCTATACATGGTTGGTAGCACTGCAAGTTAATGTTTCCTCTTCCCTATTTTCTACAAAGATATCAAAGACTTGCCTTTTGGCACCATTCACTGGTGTAAGTCTCAATGAATCATAACTATATCCAAAATCATTGACACAAATGTTAACAAATATAATCAAACACCCTACATGATCGAAGTCTTACAGTGAGTTAGACTTTGTTAAAAAAAAAAATCAGGACTCTCTACACAAGCTGTTTCTTTCACACCAAAAGACTTGCACTGCATATACTTCCTGCTGAAATATATTGCGATAAACTGGTTCCTTGCAGTATCAGGGCAAACTTTACTGAGGTACCGAGTGGGCATGAAATACGAAGTAGATTCCACAGCAAACGAAAAGCAGAGAGAATTGTAAAAGTTCTCTTTGTGCACCAACTGGAAATCAAACGTTTCAAAATCCTTTCCTGGGAGAGTGTGCCAGTATATATTCCAGGTAGCTCTTATAAACGGAAATGTTCTATGCCAGTAATAGATAGACAGACAGATAGATAGATAGATAGATAGATAGATACATAGGTAGACAGATAGATAGAAAGATAGACCACAGATAAACAGAGCATAGATTCCAAGATATTTCTTTTGAATGGGAGCTGAGAATGCCGTGCTAATTAGATTTGGTGACAAGCCAGGAAAGTGGGGGTCTAAGACATGACATTGGCAAATACCGAATAAGCTTTGGTGCACAACGGAGGAAGTAGTTCGAAAGAACATCAAAAGCAATTACAACTTTTTGTTCAGTTTGGTAATGGCAGCCCCTTAGTATGTCTACAATGTAAGCATTCAGCATCTGAGTTCTGGTGGTTGGAGCTCTTACTTATGCAATGGTTAAGTTTATTTTCATTCATGGATCGTGTCTGTTATCAATCAACGCAAAACAGTCATTCATAAGATATCAGATATCATCACTATGTGAAACACCATATCATCACTATCTGAAACACCATTCGTTACATCAGTCGTTTTATAGATAAAACTGCTTACTTAAATAAAGTCTCTTCAAGACACAAAATTCTTGAAGGTTGAAACGGCAACCTCTCACGCGAGAATTTAATCCTCTCTGTCAATCCCTACGATAGCCAAATGATATTTGCTTAACCAACCACGACCGAAACTAGATAGCTGCCCATCTCCTTGGTTACCCAGTCTCTTGCTAACAGATCGTTGAAAAGAAAAGAAAAGAAAAAAAACAGGATGCTATTTTTTTTTTTCATCTTCTGAATTCTGATACCGAGTCTTCAGTCGAGTTCCCCCCATTTTAACTTTCAAAATTTTTGTGAGGGATCGAAACACTCTTCGGCACGCGTGAGTGCAGGTGTAACAGCTGTGGCGAAAACTGGGGATCCTTTTGATGTACTGAGCAATCAAACTCCCTGCATGTAAGAGCAGCAGATGGAATGCAAATACCATTCGGAGCAGAATCTTGGGGGGAGAGAGAGGGAAGTTTTTTCTTCGTTTCTTGTTGAGTAATACCATCAGAAGCGGTTCATGTCTCGGTTATGAACCTTCCTAAAGGATCCAGCTGCCACCGCTTTCATCTCAGGTTCGTTTTAGAGGATCAAGAGCCAGTCGAAAAGGATCAGGTAGCTTGTTACCTCTCACGGAGTTTGGTATTAATCGGGTATGTTCTTTCGAAACCTCATTAACAAAGATAATCACAGAGATCCAGATGCTTGTGGTACCTCAACCTGGAATTCAGTACTTATCGACATAAAACATACTTTCGCTCAAAACACAGGTGAAACAAACTAACGTACATCAGGTGGTAGCGCTTCACCACATAACACAGGGAACACAAAAAGATGACTGGGTATCGCCTCATCACCTGATACAGGGAACTCAAACACAGACCAGAAGGTATTGCTCACCCAGCAACACAGGGGACACGAAAATCGGAGGGTATTGCCTCACCATATAACACAAGGAACACATACAGAGATCAGGTGGCATTGCCCCTCATCAGAACACGAGGGTATTTGCCTCACGCAGCAACACAGGAAACACAGATGGAACACATACACAGACTAGAGGGTATTGCTTCGCCCCATAACACAAGGAGGACATACAAAGATCAGATGGTACTGCCTCACAAGGGAACACATAAACAGACCATCCTATCTACAAGTCAGTCTGTATCAAAATCCCACCTTACACGGCGCTCATAACATCTACGGTAAAAGGTTACTGCTGTGTGTGCCACTCAGGCATGTCTCCCCTTCATCACACACAGGCTTCACTACTTGTCTGTGTGTGGTAGGATCTTGGAAAGTACACCTTTTAGTAATTCATATATGAAGATGATCATTCATTCACTCCGAACGAGGAATTTGATAATGATTATAAAAGAATTATGGGATGAATGCTATGACTAAGAGCAATGGACCACTAATGCACTGATGGTGTCGCGAAAGAAATATATTATACAGAGAACTAGGAAAAGTTGAAGATGTTAAGATAACCAAGGGAAATGCAAGACGTTTGGGTAACTAAGAGAAGATGAAGAAACTGGTGATAACGAAAAAATAAAAAAAAGATAAAGAAAATATTAAGAACAAAACATTGTCAGCTTAAATTTCCAGCGGAGTCACAGGCACTCCGACGTAGACGAGATCACCGGGCAAATTAGACAAAGATAGTAATCTAAACATTTAAAAAATATAAAAAAGATAAAAAAGTGAGCCTGGAGGAGAAGTTTACTTAAGGCCAGTAAGTAATGGGTCATACAGAGGTCACGTGTCATTAGCGTTAGTGAAAGGGTACGCTGGAGCACGAGGAGTAAATGGCATGAAAGGGGATGATTGATGCAAGTGGTGAGTGCTGCCGGCTCCTCACCCCCTCACAACGATATTAATGTAAGCCACGAGTCTCCTCTCCTGCTGGGGCAAGGCAGGAGGAGGAGGAGGAGGAGGAGGAGGAGAAGATGCATGATCTGCCTCCTGGGGAGGAAGGTTCATACAACCAGACAGACGGAGAAATAGATAAGACGTAAAAGAAACATGAACTCCTTCGCATACACATGCTTATACACACATACACACACACACTCTTACTGACCCTGAGTCAGCATTGGTGCACCAGGGGTCCGGCCCGCATAGGTTCGAATCCTGGGAACGGCGGTCGGTCCACGGACAATCCCAGCTGCTCATCCAACCCCACGAGACGACTGGTCGATACGTGGGTACCTGGCTTAAGATAGTGTGTGTGTGTGTGTGTGTGTGTGTGTGTAACTACGTAAGTGGGCCAACAGTGTTTGTAGGCGGAGGCTGAGTGTGTGTAGGCCTAGATTAGAGAGTGTGGAAGTGAAAGTCAGTGTGCGCTGACGATGAGGGTGAGTGCACGTCGCGTGAAGGAGAGAGAGAGAGAGAGAGAGGCTCGAGTGCAGTTCAGAATGCTCCTGAGGAAGGCGTGGAATGTTTACGGACAGAGCGGTGAGTGGGGAAGCAGCTATAAAATTCGTGTCGAGGCGAAGTGGAACAATGATACTCAGCGGGGTTCCCCCTCCTCTCCTCTCTCTCTCTCTCTCTCTGTGTCCTCTTGGCTCACAGATGAGTGACACTGAGGTATGCCAGGGTAATTATCGGGCGAGCGTCACGGGCTGCTTACTGCCTTGCACTGGACACGTCACCTGTCGTGTCGTGTGACGCTGCAGCAGTGGTCCGCGATATGGAAGACACGTTTATTCATTCGGGTGGTGATGCGCTCTGATGAGTCGACGGTGCACGATAATCGAATCTTCTCTTTTTAAGGATCCGAATTAAAAAAAAAAAAAAAAAAAATATATATATATATATATATATATATATATATATATATATATATATCAGTGAATTTCTGGCTATTAGCATTAGGGATTATTTGTGATACTGACATTTGCTTATAATCCTTATTCGTCCGGTAATATATGGGATCAGACAGACAATGATTCTTCAGTAGGTGCTCGTTGGAATATACCAGATAAAATCGGTGCATTTAAGTTATTTACCATCTTTAATGTGAGTCTCATCGCCTGAGGTCTGTTCTGTGGGAATGGACGAAGCGTGGAGGTTATTTTCAACGGACTATTATTTCTTTTCTTTCTTCTCGAGATAACCGCGTCTTGTTTGATCTCTGTGTTATTAAATGTTTTCGACAAGGCTGGTACTGTTATATGCGTCTATCATCCTCTGTAAGTAGAGTAAGCATTAAGTCTCTTTCATCATATATTTACTTACAAGTACTTATTGTGCTGGTTTAACTGCCTTTATTTAGGAGTTTCAAACGTCTGGACGTGGCCATCATATCACCAGACACTATACTTTGTCTGCATGATGAATGAATAGATGTTTTGATCTGAGTGATTAATCTATGCACACCTCGTTGTATTGCGTACATGTGTTACATCAATCAACATTTTTCTGCACGTAATTCATGCGTCTTTGGTGTTAATCTCTACATTTCAAGTAGTGATGCATACATCTCTAATTTGTCTTCTATGCCTATATAACCTCCAATCTATGAATTCCTATTTTCTATCTATGGTTTTCTATATCATGAATTTCTAGATCTGAAGCATTTCAGTATATGCACTGCTGGCAGAATTAAGCGTCTTGTTTTCATGATGATGATGATGATGATGATGAGGAGGAGGAGGAGGAGGAGGAAAAGGACGAAGAGGAGGAAGAGAAAGAGGAGGAGGGGATAAATAAGAGCACTGTGCGTTTATTGACATATAAGGTGGCGTACAGATTTATGTTTAGTGATATGCGTACTGTCTTGCGTAATGACGAGCGTAGGGACGTACGTTCTGAAGTACAGTGGCACATGTATTGATGTGCGTTGACGTACGCAATTTTTTTCTGACCGACATACATAATGACGTGTGTAATGTTGTGCTGACGTCGTTAATAAAATACGTACTGACGTTACGTACTGATACGTTTGGTAAGGTCTGTAGTGATATGCACAGTGACGTACGTAGTTTCGTATTTAGCGACACACGTAATGACGTAGTACTGACGCTCTTAATATCTACAGATTCACAGAGTGACATGCGAAACGACATACTTACTGACATACCAAGTGCCATAGTTACTGACGCACCTAATATCACACATACATACATTCTGACATCCATACTGACGTCTGTGTACCTACCACCCAGGCAAAACCCCTGAGAAGAGCTGAGCGAGCTTGGTGAGGGGGGGAAGGGGGAGGGGGAACGACTGAGAGAAGATCCGGGGCAGGATTTACGAGGGCTGAGGATGCAAGATTTATACAGAGTGAAGAGCTGGGACGAGGAGAGGTCGATAGCGTCCCCAGTACTTAATTCAAGCGAACTTGAAGGAAAAAAAAAAGAAGGGCCATTATGGAAAGATTTATTACAGAGAAACGTACGTGCTTTTTTCTGACAAATTTCTTCTCGCAAGACAGGAAAAAAAGAGACCAAAATCCGTTCCAAGATACGTGAATGGAACGGAGTGAAACCAGGATATTTTTTTTCTTTTCGGGGATTATACGTCCCCCATCATTTCCCCCGTAGTTTTGTTCAGAAATTCATAAAATGGTAACACAGTAATCTCTTAAAAGCAGTGTATCTCAGGTCAATACGTGTGTCGTGGGTTATCAAGATGTACTTGAGGGTCTAGATATACATTCGTAAATGGTCTTGGTGAGAGAACGTCTTCGACACTTTTGAGAGTCTTTTATTTATGAAAGTAAGGCTCTGGAGGTATTATGTGGAGGCCAAGGGGTTTATTTAACGAAGCTTCTGAAGAACTTCAAGTAAAGACTCTGGTGCTTAAGCGGAGGTACAAGAGAGATCACGAACGAATGCTCCGAATGTCCGGAGATAAGATGTCAAGTGACTGTTTTGGGGATGTTCAAGAACAGACTCTAGAAGCCTTACGGACTCTGGTGTTGATCAACGAAGAGTAGAGAGTGAAATGAAAATTTCAGGTGTTAAGCATAGACTCCCGAGATGTCACACGAAGATCATGGAGATATCAAGGGAAGACTTTGGAGATGTAAATCGAAGACTTTATAGAGTTGCTAAACGAAGGCTCTGGAGCTGTTATATTTAATGTTAATATTGCCTGCAAACATCCCAGCCTCTCCTCCTCCCCCTCCAAACTCGGTCTTTAAACGCCACCCTACGTGACGTACAACCACCTGCAGCCACACTCCCCAGACAAACACGAGTCACACTTTCCCATATCAAAGACCTGGACAACAACCGTTCCAACATTATGAACGAACACCGATTCACAACATTCCAGGACCCTTTCAACCGCAATGAACACAATGAACACTTACTGCTCATATGCCCTACCACTATAGAGCACAGGGGAAAGAGAGAGAGAGGGAGAGAGAGGAATCCATAAAATCATTCTAGATTAGAAAAAAGAAAGAAAGATTAAACTTGCATCTCAGAGGGGGCGGGAGAGACGTTACGCAAGGATCCTCTCCTCAGTTTCTCTAATCTGGCGAAAATCTCCACCACAAGCACTGATAACTGTGGTCTCCCAGCCTACCGAGATGGCCAGATTGAGTTTCTTCGACTTAAAAAGGTCGAAGGGGGATGACGCAAGTCGCCAGAATCTGCGGGAGAATAAGATGTAGATGTAAAGTGACAATGTCGCCGTCAGTAGATAAGATCGATGGGGTGGTAAGAAATGATATGATGACGACGGTGACACCGTAAGAGTAGGAGGGCCTGGTAGAGTGTTGCAATGGATGAAGTGAAATGTAAAGTTCGAGGGTTTTTGTCAGTACTGGCTCTACTGTCGCCATGACCACCAGTGTAAGGGTTCGTGTAAGACTTCGAATGTAGCCATTATTTTTCCAGTTGCCACTCCTCCCTCTCCCACTGCTGCTGTGGTTACAAATACTACCAATACTACTACTACTATTGCTGCTGCTGCTCCGACTAGTACTTACTTTTATTACTACTACTATTTAATATCACCTACTAAAATCTTTACCTCGTCATTCTCTCTTGGAGTAACGATTAGCAAGGTCAGCCCTCCTAGTAATGAATTTAGAGAATCGTCAGAAAAATAACCATAAACTCGACACTCTATCTTATGCTACAGACTCAAGGACTGAGGAAATCTATCAACAATCTTTGTTTGACCTGTGACCTTGATTTACAAAAATCTCCTTCGCGTTTTACTCTAATAGTGTTTGAATTGATAATAATGTGATAAATAGTGCTTACAGATATTCAACTGAAATGAGACAGACAGACAGACATGTAGTCAGAGAGACAGACAAGACAAGGTGATGTTTAGGTGAAACAGGGCTGAAAACAGCGCCACTGTAAGACTGCCGAGGTGGGTAAGGGAGGAACTAACGAGAATGTTGGATAAGCAAATATTTCAAATAATGTGCAAATGAAAAAAATCCATTCATCCTATTTAAAGATGAACGAACAATGAATGTAAACACTGCATGTGGGTGTGAGCTGAAAAAAATTGGAAAAAGAAGAAAAAATGGTAAAAAATAGTGCAAAAAACTGGTGCTGCATATTTCTGAGCCTTAATTTCTTTTCTTTCCAATACCACTGAAAATCTATTTCCCCAGACCGACTTATAGATTAGGCCCTCGGTAAAGAATTGATAAAAAGAACAGAATACTTTTGATTTAGAAGCATGCATGCCAACATCCTGGGGAGAAAAATGTTCGATATTTCAGTATGGAAGTTTAAGGAATGTGACAGGAAATGGTAAAAAATTATGGCTTGAAAGTCTGCGGTAAAAATTAAGAGTAAACAAGATGGTTCGAGAGGAGAGCCAGTCGAGAGGGTGGTTTTCGTGGTGAAGGGGAAGAGGGAACTGCAGGAGAGGCAGAGTAGTGTCGAAGGGAGGAAGGAGAGTGAGGGAGAGGTTGAAGGGCAGAGGAAAATAGAGGGAGAAGTTCGTAAGGTAGGGGAAGGTAAGGGAAAGATTGACGGAAGGAGGGAGAGGTTGAAGGGGGTGATGGGCAGATTGAAGGGGGAGTGCGGGAGAGTTGAAGGGAAGAGGGAATAAAGAGGATGGACAGATACCAAGAAACCTGATGGTTCATGACGAGGTTATCTAATGGTGGACAGCAATATTATCCTAAGTTCCTGACCTATAAGAGACAGAGACATGTTTGTACAGCAGAAAGCACCTACCACTCATCACTTCCTCCCTCACAACAGCTGGTAGGAAAATAACTATGAAGGAGAAGTAGAGGCAAGGATAAAGAGAGGGAGGGTGAGGTGGTGAAGCAGGGAGGAAAGTGAGGCTAATGGCCAGGAAAGGAGAGGGAGATGTAGTGGCAGAGAAGGAGAGAGAAAGAGGTAAATGGGAGGGAGGGAAAGAGAAAGGCAGTGGAATGTAGAGAGAGAGAGAGAGAGAGAGAGAGAGAGTAGCGTTAGTCGTACCGTACGACCATGGTCGTGCGGAGCCACATGTGGGTGTATAATCGATCGTCTATGGTGATCAGGAAGTCGTACTTACCTCGGGAACTAGTGTGACACAAGTCGTGGGTCGCACGCGCCCTAACCTCAGGGGTGATACAAGTCGTACGTGTGACGAATGTATTATATCGCACCGGTAATACAGGTCGTACCTCGGTCGCATATATATATCTCTCGAGAAGTCGTAAAAGTCGTCCCCGTATTGTTATATATATCCCCCGTGGATAATGCAAGTCGTAACTTATGGGGGAACGTAAAGTCGTGCTCCGGACGCGAGGTCGTTAGATAAACAATAGTCTCAGAAATTGAAAAAAAGAAAAAGGAAACCGATGGTGTAACACAGCCGGAGGGGTGTGTGTGTGGGGGGGGGGGGGCGGGGGAGAGGGGCCAGCTGTCCTGTGTTGGGGTGAAGTAGCTTATAACAAAGCCAGGCGGAATGGCGAGGTGCCAGGTGTCCTGTATTGGGCCGATGGAGCCCATAACAAAGCTAGAGAAGGTAGCTGAGGTGCCAGCTGTCCTATGTTAGGTGGGAGAGTCCATAACAAAGCCAGCCAGGCTAAGGCAGGAGGCAGCCGTCCTGTGTTGGGTGCAAGTCCATAACAAAGCCAGGCGGGATGGCGAAGAGCCAGCCGTCCTATGTTGGGCCGTTAGAGCCTATAACAAAGCTAGAGACGAGGAGAGAGAAGTAGGCAGCAGCCAGCTGTCCTGGGTATATCTCCTGTCATAGAACCAATTACTGACGCGCATATTTAGGATATACCATAACATCTCTCGAGCCGGGAGCGATATATATATATATATATATATATATATATATATATATATATATTTTTTTTTTTTT
>JAYMFT010284216.1:0-10449 GCA_038088735.1 Panulirus argus | reverse complement strand
GGCACGCACCCCCCACCCCCCCCATCCACCCCATTAAATCCCCATCCATGCCTCTCGCTCTCTACCGGAACAATTAGCCTCTTTACCGGAACATTTAGTCTCTCTACCGGAACATTTGCTTACTTTACTGGAACAATCAACCTCTCTACCGGAATATATACCCTCTTTACTGGATCATCTATAATTTATCCCAGAACAAATTCTCTCTACTGGAACAGACGATCTCCCAGTCTGATCTGTCATTGCTGCACATAGCGCAAAATGAGGGACGCGATAATAGCGCTGAGAGCCATAGCCATAATGAGTGTGAAGGAGTGTGTTGGGAGGGAGTGTAGAGTCAGGGAGTGTAGTGTGAGGGAGAGTACAGTGGTGGTGTAGGGGATGCATAGTGAGGGTGTGAATAGCGAAAGAGTGCAGTATGAAGCACTGTGCAGTGAGGACGTGTACAATGGGGGAGTGTGCAGTGAAGGCAGGACGTGGGGCTCAGGGGATCCCATACTGTGGTCGTGTTAAACACTAGTGATAAGGTTGTAGCTTAGCTGATAACAGGAGAGGCTGGACAACATGGTGATAGTGGAGGGGAGAGAATGGGGCGATGGGGTAGGAAGAACACTCGTGGGTAAGGGAATGGGGTGATAGGGTAGGGAGAAGAGTCATGGGTAAGAGAATGGGGTGATATGTTAAGGAGCATAGTTAGGAAAAAGCTAATCCTAAGCTGAGATTGGTTTGGGATGAGCTATTCCTAAACTGAGATTACCCAAGACTAGGCTGATTGTAAACTGAGATCACCTGAGACTAAGCTGAACGTCAGCTGAGGTTAAGTGGGTACAAGCTACTTCTAAGCTGGGATGGCTTAGAGAAGAAAATGATAACATTATCCAAGACCCAGCGAAGGGGCAGGAAGCATTATCCAAGACCAATTAACCATGAGCTAATTACTGTTCACTGCAGTAATTATGAAAATGAGTTATGATTGGATCAATAAATTCTTGGCGTGACACAGTGTAGTAAAACAACGTCTAATTAACCCATATTCAAGCTGAGCATAATTTTAGTTATTCATCAAAGTATTAACCGTACTCTGGCCTCATAGGTGTCAGGTTTCTGCGTTTTATAAATGATAATCATCCTTGCCTCCACGTAATCAAGGCCTGTACGCCCGTTAGGGTCCTCGGCAAGCATATGTAACCATTCATTATTTCGTCCAATCAACACTAATTATAAAGGTTTTGGCTTCTGCTAGGTTACTGGCGTCTCGTCAATGAAGACACAACAGACGAAGATGGAAAACGATGAACGCTGGTCATGAAGGAACTATGGAAACGAACGTCTGGGTTAAGGAAAGCTTTAAGACAACCAAGTTAATGATCCTTTGGGTAAAGAGAAAAGCGTCTAAGGCACAAGGCCTATTTGAAGGAGGCCTCAGTATTAAGACTTTCAGTAAAGGGAAACCTGACTGCGGAAGTCCTCAGTATTGAGCCTTTGGGGAAAAGAAAAGTCGAAAGGCACTGAGCCCCCAGTTGAAAAAGAATTGGAAATTAAGCCTTTGGGTTGAAAACATAGATCTACGGGCACCAGTCTTGGCTGAGGAAGACGTCAATACCGGGCCCTTGGGCAGAAGGGATGATGACGGTCATCAGCGCTGGCTGAGGGGCATCCAGATGTTGAACCTTGAAGTACATAGAGGTTTAAAGGCACTAAACCCATGTCGACGAGGACCTTGCGATTGAACCTCTAGGTACAAAAGAGTGGTAAAGGCAACAAAGACGACAATGGCGATAAAAACTGTTAGTTATTTGGGCTTAGAGAGACTGAGACTCACTCAGGGTCACTAAGTTCAGTTTCCTGGTAGAAAAGGTCAGAGGGTCACCATGAAGAGTTGACTCGGTTAACTGGACTATCCCACTTTTCATGAGGTTTCAAGAGAATTCCGAGTCGTTGCTCCAATCCTGTGTTATCACAATCCTTAGATCGTCGTCTCATATATAATCAGGTGTCAGGATTCTCTGGCAACTTCATCCACTCGTCCAAGGATAATTCCGTCTCTTGGTTCGCTGGTTCATAGTCAATGAATGCTTTTGGTTCATCGGTGCTTGGATAATGGAACTTGTTGACGAATCAGTTCTTGGATTAGTAGTAACTCTTATGGTTCAACAGTGAATGGATAACTGGTTATATCTTTAACCGGATCTCAGATTAAGACACCTTTTGGCTTGTTAGTTAAGCCGGACATCTATCTGGTCATAACACACTGGCTTCTGAAGGCCTTGCCAGATCTGATGACGGGACGATAATGAAATCCACCGAACTCTCTCTCTACGTTCTTCGTTTAAAGACAGAGAAGTCTGATTGTAGTGAAGTATGCCATAGTGTCAAATGCGTCAGTCGTAAAGTCTTTAAGCTGACGAAGACTGGAAGTCTCATGGAAGAGTCAAGAGTGAACTAGGGTTTGTATTCTCTTGTGGTGGACTACGAAAAAAAATTCTTATGAGTGTCTTCATGAACTTGATTTTGATGCTTAAAGACCGTTGACTATGGTAAATACTTTGTGAATCGCCTCGAAGTAGAGACCTCAAACGCTTACATTTTTTTTTTTTGCGGATGGCAGAATATATTATACAGTGTGAAGACTGGATATCTTGAAACCTTCGGCAGATGAAGATTCCCCTAAATGGGTCTTAGACTATGCAGGGTTAAATGTTTCTAGACCCTTGAAGACCGAGAACCTCCGCCAGAAAGCCTCGCACAGTTTTACGTTCTGAAACCCTTGGCGAATTGTAATCCCCAAACCAAGAAGACTTAAAGTGCACAACTTTAATGCTTTGAGACCTCAACAAAATTGAAAACCTCGGCCGAGAAGTCTTAAAGTGCGTAACTTTAATGTTTTGAAGCCGCCGCCGACCAAGGAACTCTTAAAGCGGCTAACTGAAAGTTCTCATCCGAGTGTCTTTCGGGCCACGGCTCCGCTGGTCTGAAACCGTCGACACTGGAAGAGCTTGACTACTGCATCTCAGTATCTTGATGAATGAAAATCACCGAAAGCTTGAAGTGTCCACTGTGTAGTGCTTGTGGCCCCTGATGCTAGTACTTTTTTTTTTAGCTTGGATTACCCATTGCTTGAGGTCCCATTCCCCCACTCTACAACCAAAGTAGTCTTCTGTCCTGACATGATACACCATCTGGCTGTAAGACCCTCCTTTCGTCCACTTGGAGCCACAGAAAACCTGACCTCCAACTCTTGGCTAATTGCTTTCTATTCAGTAGCTCAGAATTGGTCTACCTGGCTGGCAACTCCCGGGTATTAACAGCAGCTCAAAATAAAAAGGTGATACTCTATTCAAGATGAAAAATATTTACTACAAGTTCTACATAACCAACAATAAGCTGGGATCCTGAAGGCTTTCATGCTACAGTCGTAGTCTCAGGGTTGTAAATTCTAAGGATATCGTCTACACACACGAACGAATCTGAGTTCTTACTTTATCCCTCTGCATCGACCTCGCTACGATAACAAAAAGTATATGGAACGGACGTAAGCGGTTCAGTGAAGGACCAGTAACGCTTCCTGGCGACCGTGATAAAACGTCCACACCGTACTTAGCGTCGGCCTGTATACCATCCACATTGATCCCTCTACGAAAGGGTATTGTTCCAGGACCAAAACAAGCCAGGGTCGACCTTGACCTAGCATGCGGTCGGTGGGGCCAATAGCTAATTCCGGCCGTGGAGCGGCTCCGACCTTGGTAGTTGCGTCACAGTCGGTGTCAGTCGATAACCACCTCGCCCGGAGGCACCCCGGGGGAAGCTTTGTTGTCCCTTCCCCTCATTTAAGGCACCAGAAAGAACTTTCCCTTTGAATAGCGTAGGGAGATACCATCTTCCTCTCTTATTGCTCTGGAGAGAAGACTACATCCCATGTGGATGACACCAGAAAGAACTCACCCTCTGGTTGGCAATCCAGAGGAAGACAACATCCTGTTATCTTAAAGGTCAGGGAGATACGGATCTACTCCCCATATGACTGGTACAAGAACACCTCATTCCTTTTCTTCCGCTCTCAGAGATAAAGAGATCTCGACACCTTTCCTCGACGACATGGGGCATTCCTAACCCCACTCAAAATTCATTTGCCACATGTGGATTAAGTCTATCAGTTTGTCTGCGTCAGTCCTGAGGCTGGAGACGTCCAATTTCTGTTGTA
This sequence comes from Panulirus argus, assembly GCA_038088735.1. Taxonomy (NCBI): domain Eukaryota; kingdom Metazoa; phylum Arthropoda; class Malacostraca; order Decapoda; family Palinuridae; genus Panulirus; species Panulirus argus. Next base: position 6,248 of record JAYMFT010284216.1, on the reverse strand, counting down.
GACTTATTTCCAAGCTTAGTCGGAGACCTCATATATCTCTCTGACCAGCAGAGGAAAGCTTTCGCATCGACATCTTGCCTTGCAACACCAACATCGTCAGGGCCAAGGCTACGACCGCAAAGGCTCTGTGGTCTTTCCTGGTTGAAGGCTGCAGGGTGTTGCCGCTGACTCTTGCTACTGAATGAAGCAAGGTCATGCTTGCGTGCGTGTGTGTAATTACATACCTATTGGCACAGTATGTGGGGGGGAGTTCTACGCTCGTTGGGACCCATCCCTTGAGTTCTTTCTACAATCAAACAAATTTTCAAACTTTTGTATACTGTTAGCATTAACAATTTCATTACTTAATTCATTCCACTCATTCAATACTTTTGCACCATGAAACTACTTCTTTGATTTCTGACAAGTCTTTTGCTTAATTTCATATCAATGTCCCTATCATTCTATTTGTTTCATCTTCCAAAAAACTATGCACTACTGATATCACCAAGCTACTTTAAAAACATAAGGTTTGATCAAGTCACCCCCTGCACTTCTTTATTCCATAGCTGAAAATTTTTGGCCCCAATCCTGTTGTTGTACATCACCTCTAATAATTCTGGTGTCATCTTTGTTGTGTAATTACCATTTGTGTGTTACGGGGAGAGAGTTTTACACTCGTTTCGCCCTGTCTTTTAACCTTGTATATACTGTATGTACAGTCTCCCCAAAAAGTATCGGCCCCCTCGGGCGTGAAATTTCTTATAATCTACAGCAGGCGGATCGAGAATAACACTCGACTTTGCTGCCACCCTGTTGTAGTTGTACACTGCATCAGAGTGGCAGGAAAGTCGAGTGTTAATCTCGGTCGGCCAGTTGTAGATTATCAGAAACTTCAGGCCCGGGGGACCGATACTTTTTTGGGAGACTGTACATGCCATGTCGTTATTCCTGTGTATGTATGTACACACACACGCAAAGACACACACAGACACACACAAACACACACACACACCAGCCTAAGCCAGGTACCTATTTAATTATTTATCCATTTTCTTTTTGTGTGTGCGAACATATGTATACATATTTGTTATTTGTGCATACGAGGAGCGAGGGACATTCGTGTGGCCTCATTTCTTACCCTTTATTCTTTACCATATAATTTTCTACACTTCTTAGTGATCTACATGTTCACTGCGTTCACTGCTTCTGCGCTCAATTTGTTCCAACCTTCTACTACTTTATTACTTTAGAAATAATCCTTTACAGTTCTTCTTTCTATTCTCATGTCCTGTTATGATCCTCGTGTGATCGCTTTCCACCATTTCCCGGGAAACTCCTCCTAGTCAACACCGTCGTCATATCCAGCGAGGATATCGAGAGGTGTAATCATATCTCCCCTTATCCTTCTCCCTCTCTAACGGTGGCAATTATCTGGATGTTGATGCCTCCATCTGCAGCTCACCTCCCTCACTGCAGGGACGATATCTGTTGCCCGCTGTTGCACCTCCTCCGGGATCTGTGAGCGGGTGATCTAAGGTGAAATGATGGAATTGGTGATGCATGATTTCACTCGCGTCAAATATACATACTGTAGATATTTCTTGAGCATCTTATCTCGAAGGTGTTCTGGATACTAACTGCTATCATTGGTTCATTTCCTTCATAATCCTCCAGATGTGGTGACAATTTGAGCACCATGTCGACCGACCCCTTAGCCCCTCTGTTCCTGTACGAATCTGTTCCTTGCGAGCCATCACTCGTGGCTTAGCCCCGTTCCCCTGAATCCCGTCTTCATCATTCTGTATTTGGAATATATTTCATCATTGCTGGGGGTCGTTCAGGTGTCTTGAGAGACTCTCGCAACTAAGAATCCTCATCATTTCTCTCATAATCTCAGAATTCTTCGCAAACACAGTCAACGATCATTCAAGTCCCGTCTAGCATATCCTTTAGATCAGATATAACAGCTGCGCAAATACTGAGTCTTGTGGAAAAACCATCATTTACAATTACCAAGTTTGAAAAAAAAAAAAAATTCTGGCATGCGTCCTCTGTTCCTTTCCATCCAATCTTTTCCATTTGTTACATATATAACAAAGGAGCCCTTCCCCTGCCAGGAAATCTATCCCTTTTTTCTTTTACTTCTAACAATCCACCGTGGAGTAAAAAGTCAAATCCCGCCTAGCTGTCCAAAATGCACATTCCAGCCACCTATCTACTCTTGTAACTTCCTGTATCTCCTCCTGTAGGTTCACTCGATTCTTGTAGCATGGCTTTCTTCTGAACCCAGGCTCACTCTTACTTGGGTACTTATCCTTGTCAAATACTCTTACATTACTTTCCTGATCGTCTTTTGTAGTAGTTTACTGACCGAACATTTCAACGATATTATCTTGCAGCTAAGCCCGTTCTCTATTGCCTTTCTTGAATAGAGGCACGATAATCTCTTCCTTCCACCCCCTCTTCTGATGATTTATACGCTTAAGATGGCCTGTCAAATATTTCTGCACATCATTTAGATGACTAGAACGAGAAAGATTCTTGGACAAACGCACAACTTGGATCTAAATCCTTTAGGAAACGGATTATATCTTGTCTAAAGATCTTAATCCTTCCCCTCCTCAATGGAAAATGTGGGTATAGTATGTCCTCACCTGTAAATATGCTTTGGGCAGAGCATTCCATATTCTTACTCCCATCCCTCTCTGTGTAGACGGCCCTCCCTTCATTTAAATCTCTGATCCTTTAACATACAATTGTTCCTAACAGATTTATGATATATTTCAGGATTTCTATATTCCATTTCGACAATACACTGTTTTCTGGTATTCCTCCAATCTTTCTTCTATCTTTCCCATTATATTCTTCTCTTGCTTGCATTGTACCTCTCCGACACTGCCTTGCTGCTGTGCGTTTATATCGTCTCAATACTGCGTCTCCACTTATCCTGACTTTCTGACAAACTGCACCACGTGTCTTTCTTCCTTACCCACCACCCTTCCCAGTATTCCCCCCACCACCAGCACACATATATTGATTTCCTCATTATAAACTTCACAGAACCTCTTGTAACCTCGCTCCATACTTTGCCAGGGGAATTGTGTCCCATTATACGTTGCTCCAGAAGCTGTTCAGTTCTGCAAAGTTTCCTCTCTTGTATCTCCTCTTGACATTTGGATTCCACTCTGGTCTGTTTATCATTTCCTCGATGAGTACCGTCTCTAATTCGAGAATGGCACGACCACTCTCCTAAAAGGGCGCTGTAGCTAATATTTTCTGTCTCAGGGACGTCGAACGTTGAAATAAGATTGAATATTGATATGTGTGTGTTTGTGATCAACTAATTAACTATTTGCTCTGTACGGGTAGTACAGGGAGGGAGTTTTCCACCCTTGAGGACTCATCTCTTGATTTGTTTTCACTGTCATTCAACATTTTGCATTGCCATATACTGTCAGCATTCACAGGTTCTTTACGTACCTGATTTCATTCATCCAAAATCCTTGCACTTTTTTAACGTATACTCTAAAAGATTATTTGCTTAATGACTTTTTCTCTGTAGTCTGGTCGCTCTCTCCTTTCTTTTATCTTCTGTACCTTTCAGAAACTACTCACAGTCGACATTGTTAAGCAGTTTAGAAGGCTAAAGGCTCTAGTAATGTTTTCTCTTAGTCTTATCTTCCACGGTATGCAGTCTTTATCCTCGCTGATCCTCCGATGTTATCTTGTTACGTTCCATCCTCGCTCCTCTAAATCTCGCAAGTGCTGAGATGCTGCCATGCCACTAATAATCTCCAGAGCTCAGTCTTTTAATGCTTAGTTTTTGACATTATCTAGTGAAATCTCTCTCTCTCTCTCTCTCTCTCTCTCTCTTTCTTTCTCTCTCCTCGCTGCTAAGTGTACCCATGTATTGACTATCTCATTATCGATATCACAGAACCTTCATTAGCAGTGTTCGGTATTCTGCTTACAGACTTCTATTTCCCTATATTATGTTCCCAATGATACTGTTTATCCTCGTACAGTTTCCACCACAACAGTTGGGTTCTGATTTCTGTCCCTATCTTTTTTCTTTTTTTACGTCTTTACAATCCAAACAAACTTATGCACGACGCAATCACTTTCTTCCAAATGGGGCACCATACCTCATATCTTCTCTTCCCACTGTCATCACATGTCGGGATAAGATCCATCATTATGGTTGGTGCATCGACCCACTCTGACTCTGGTATGCTCAGTAACGTATAGACAGATGAAACTATCCAGTATACACATTTCAAGACTCTGTCTTTCCATGACTCTCCAAGTATTCCCAACATATTTTGATTTCGTAATCAAACTCCCCACAGTGGAAGCTTACCAGTTTCGAGAAGGGCATGTCTCTCTGCCTCCTATACCATCATGATCCAACTTTCATTTGTCCTGTTGATTGGATGATCTCTCCTGAATCTGAGACAGACTCTCCACAAATATTTCTATAAAAAGTAAGATTCCTCTCATCAAAAAGGAGCCAATTTCCATTTCCCTCTGTCGCTGATATTCTTCCATACGAACATATATCTTTTAGGAAACATTTGGTTAGATTTCGGCTGTGTAGTAAGGTTGTCTTTGTAACTGTGACAGTGTCAGGCTTCGGTTCTCTGTTCTGCCCTGAAACTCCTCTTCCTTTCCATTCACTGATAATCCATCAGTATTCTCATACGTCACTTTCAGACCCGTTCCTGGCACTGTTTAGGATACGTTTCCTCTCAGTGTATGAAGGAAGACTCACCCGCTCTCTGGCCTTATGTCTTTTGCTTCCTGGATGATTGATTTCTCTACATCTTTCTTGCTCCTCACTTGATCTGTCTCTTCTGGCGAAAATCCCCCTGAAGTCATCACGGTTAGCAAGCTTCTCGACATCCTCCTCTGGCACCACATGACTACTAGTTTCATTATCTATTGATTGTGTTCCTATTTCTCGGAATACGTTCCTTTCCCAGCCAGTGATCACAACGAACTATTTCCAGCTACTCTCAACCCACCAAGAGCAACTGTTGAACCGAGATAAACCTCAATTACTGTTGGTTTAACCCATTTCTCAGTTAAACCTCACGATAGCATTTCGTCCGCTTCACGTCTCTTGTTCTTTCTTAAAGCGTATATCCACCTACGTATATTGATTCTGAATCCCTGTATATTAGTTACTGAGCCTGTGTTTATAGAATTTATGTATTTCACTGATCATTTTGATTGAGAAAGGGTGTGTGTGATCCTCCCTAAAAATGTAGTCATCATATTTCTACGTCCCTCTGTTTCATTTACGTATGCGCCCAGATCTCTGTTCATCTGCGTCAGTCAGTATCTTCTTCGTCCAATCATCCACAACCCAGGATTATTTCCTGATCTTTGTCCTCCCCCGTTCCCTTCCAGAGTCTCTCTTTGTCCTCTGTGTTTCTATTCTCGGAAGTTTCTTTGATTGATTGATTTCTGTATCTCCCAGAACGGACCCTCATGACTCTCCCCACCCCACCCCTTCCTATCTCTCTATCTCTCTGTTTATACCTATTACCAGCACTACAAGTGATCTCTCTCTCTCTCCTCTCCCTCTCTCTCTCTCTCTCTCTCTCTCTCTCTCTCTCTCTCTCTCTTTCTCTCTCGGTTGCTTCAAAGTTCAATAACTTTGCACAGTCATCTTTACGTCAGTTCAAAAGGTTCTTCGATTATTTTGTTTTGTCAACGATCAGCTGTAACATCTGATCCTGTTCATTAAAAGCAGCAGGTCTTACACATAATGTCCCCTCTGTCCTCTTTCCCTTCAAAGGCAAAACTCTCTCAAATTTCCTTTCATGCATCTTTTTTCCTTGCTGTTTTGGGAACAATTTTTCACTTAACATCATTTTTCTCACGTAACTTCATCAACGTCTATTTACAAATGACTACTCTTAACCCTAATGATAACAATACTCTCTAATTCTCAATATAAAAATTGGTTATTTAGTGTCACGGGAAATTCTTCTCAATCCAGTATTGTCGTCTGACAGTATCTTCAAACACTTTACGGCCCAGCTTCCGGGCAGTAAACATGGGAATACTGAATGGGATCTGACCAACTGTTTTGTTGACAAGTGGCTCAGTGATGGGCGGAGGTGGTGTATGTATTGGGGGGAGCTGTTGGTGTGTGTGTGTGTGTGTGTGTGTGTTTGGCAGTGGGCGGTTGTGGTATCTGTAAGTGGGCGGTAGTGGTATGTGTAGTGGAAGGGGGGGGGGGGGGGGGGGGGGGGGGG
>JAYMFT010284205.1:0-10449 GCA_038088735.1 Panulirus argus | reverse complement strand
ATATATATATATATATATATATATATATGTGTGTGTGTGTGTGTGTGTGTGTGTGTGTGTGTGTGTGTGTGTAAGATTTGCTTTCAATATTGACATATTTTCTCTACATGGATGTATTACTTACATCTTATTGCAGCTCCCGGGGTAGGCCTTCAGCCTGTTAGTGGGACAAACCATCATCATTGCAGATGGCTGGCAGTCAAGCCAGTCTCCGTCAGTCTTTGCATATTTTTAGGTTCTGCTTACTTAAGCTCCTCTGCGCTTTCTTCTTTACTCTGTCGTGCGCCAACAAACCCCCAGAATCTCCCTTGTCTTCACGGCTTGTCCTTTCGTCCACACTTTCCACATATCCAGGTCGCCTTCTCACGCCAGAGAGAAATTGTTCGTGTTTATCACTGGCTTCCCAGCCCTGGTATTCTGTGAGTGACCCTTAGACTACAGACCAGCTCAACACACTGGTCCTGTAGTTGCCTGTCGTGAGTACCTACAAAGTCTTATACTTGTGTCAATGGCTTCACGAAATTCTTGGGCCACGATTTCATTTTCTTTTCTTTTTTTTTTTTGGGGGGGGGGATTTCATTTATTCAGTGAAAGACGGTCAGCGAGGAATTAGTATAGGAGGATAGGGAAAAGAGGAGACGAGAAACTTTGAAAAGGATATTGTGGGACAATGCTGGAGATCATCCAAAGCCTTTCCATAAATTCATCACGTGTAAGTTGTCAGTTCCAGAGAAGCTTATCATTCCAAGGGACTTAGAGGGAACAATTCTAGAGGATGATGTATTGATATGTAAGGAAGTGAATGAGAATCTTTAAAATGTTTTCACAGTGGAGGATTTTATAAGCCCCAGCGGTAGTGAGGGCATAAACAAGATACACTAAGAGGCCTTGAGCCGTATGTAGCTCATGATTCGCGCTGAAGTTTTTTCATATGTGCTGATGAAATGTGCAGATTCGCCCGACAAGACACCTGACATGTTCAAGTTGTCGCTGGAGGAAAAAAAGCATACTAATAGAGTGGAGGAGAACAAATGTCGTACCATTGTTTAAGAGAGGAGGCCGCGAAGTTGTGCTAACCTGCACGCTAGTTTGACGAATGTGATCTGTAAAATACCGGAAAACATAATACGTAGTACATGGGTAAGAAGACACTCAGTAAACTGTTTACATCCGACAGAAAGCCAAAACTAGATTCTACCTCAGGTTTCGTTCGGCGCTTAAAGCACAGAGAATAGAGAAGTTCTAGCCAAGGACAACAACCTTTGCCCCAGAATTAAGAGAGCAAAGTACAGCGTGAGTGTAAAGGCCATAAACTTGTTCTTCATGGAACAGAGAAGAGTAAGGGGTGGCTTGATCACAACCTTCAAGTTTTTAAACCAGTTTGCTGACGGCAGTAAAGAACAGTTCTTCGAAAGATGCAAGGATAGAAGTCGAAGCCATAACATGGAATTAAGCAAGATAATTAGAAGTGATGCAAGAAAGTACTTTTGTTATAGAAGTGCATAATAGGAATTAAGAAAAGTTTAAAAAGTTGTATGATAGCAGAGAATGTTCAAGAGATGGAGCCCCACAAATGGTAAACTCCCCTCCTGTACAGTACAAATAGGTCATTTTACACACACACATACACACACAGCAGCTACTAAGAGCCAAACATGAGAGTCCAGTACACCAGACTAAAGGCCACCACCACCCCGGGTACTATGGCGGTCCGCACGACGCTGAGCACCCTCTCAGGGGAGGTCCCGCCCCACACCGCCTTGCCGGCCGCGGGCTGCACCACACGGATGGCCCTCGTGTTCTCCACATGCTCGATGAACACGTGTGTGATGATGATGAAGAACAAGAGAAGGATGCAGCAGAAGAACCAGATATCGATCATCTTGATGTAGGCGGTCGGGGGGAGGGCGTCGGACGTGTTGTTGAAGAGCGTGTACAACACCAGCAGCGTCGTCAGCGACACCGTCAGGCGAACCTGTATGGACGGGAGGGCGTTAGACAAACTCAGACGTCTACCATAATAAACAAGAAGACTTTCACGTAGGAAACAAACATTCTAACAACAGAGAAATTTAGCTGACATGGGAGAGGAATAAATTTTAGCTTCTGCACCTGATTTTCTCCGGTAAAGAGGATCTTAACAAGCCCTTGTCAGTGGGCATTCGTTCATCTTCTCCAGTGGCAGAGAAAGGCTGGTGGTGGACGCCGATCAGTGGAGGTAGGCCACACGGAGGGAGGCACTTAGAACAATTGTGGGTGGACGCACTTTGCTGCTGTGAGGGACACAGTGACCTCAGCCACTTGTGAAGGAGACAGAGACCTTTGCCAGGCGTGAGGGAGATAGGGAGATATTGGCCCCATTCAACAACAGAAGGCCCAAGAGAAGAATTGCTTATAATTTCCTCATTATGTATGTGCTGACGTTGTCTCCATCATAAGACGAGTGTGAGTTACAAATGGAAAGCAGACTTGCAGTACGAACTTATCTTCACTTTTGCTTGTCTGTCGAGTAATGAACCAACCGAGATATGAAAGTGATAATGAAATCAAGACCGTAAAGAACATGATAACGTTGAGACCTCAGGCCTCATAGCAGAGCGTATTGTTATCGATATGAGGACCACTTGAGACAAGACTTGTTGTTCTGCCTTCCATCCACCAGATCATGAGGTGAGGAGGGGAGTTGCTTATCTTGCACGCACTTCTACGTGATACACACACACACACACACTCACACACACACAGACATACATACAAGATGTATCTATATCTATGTCTGTATCTATCTATCTCAATATATATTTTTTCATACATATTCGCCATTTCCCGTGTTGGCGAAGTAGCCTTTAAGAGCAGAGGACTGAGCTTTAGAGGGAAAATCCTCACTTGGCCCCCCTTCTCTATTTCTTTTAGAAAAGTAAAAACAGGAGGGGAAGATTTCCAGCCCACTGCTCCCTCCCCTCACAGTCGCCTTTTACGGCACATTGGCTTTAATGTGGACACCAGGCCACGCTGGGAATCACAGATGGTTTCATTCTTCCTTCCCCATCGCCCACCGTAAACGCTCCCGCCAACCTAGAGGGAAACTTTGATGTGGACGGACATATTGTGGTGAATACAGATGGAAGGGAAGACCTTTACTGAGCGGGAGAGAGAAGTACACCTCATTATTTTCGAAGGTCAGGACCCACCTGTAGCTGCGCCACTTTGACGAAGAGCGTGGCGTAGCCTATGATCATGAGGAGGCACGTGGGGAAGTACAGGGCCAGCACGATCACTGTCCAACGCCTCGTTAACTCGAACTCAACCTGAAGGAGAGGGAGTCAACATCGTAAATACACTTGTTCCTCCCAGGGATGATATGCATGCGTGTGTGTGTGTGTGTGGGATTACAATTAGAGTGTTACGGGGAGAGAGTTCAACACAAGTGTACCATGTCTTCACTACTGTGTATATTTATGCACACACACACACACACACCCAGCTTAAGCCACTTCCCCATTATTCAACCAGCCCCGAGGGGAGGACGAACACGTGGGTTAGGTGTAGGCCGACTGCCTTACCCAGGATTCGAACCCATGCGGGTCCGACCCCGGGCTGGCTCGTGCTGACTCATGGTCAGTAACGCTAACCACTACACCACCGAGACTCCTAATTCATTACTTAGTTGTACTGCACGGGGAGGGAGTTTTGCATGTGTCTCTGTTTGATTGTACAGTTTGTGTTGGATGAAATAGTAGTGTTTGTTGTTCTATTTGTCAATTATTTTTATATTTTCATTTAAGTTAACTCGCAGCTATGATGCCATTGATGACCAATGACCTGGCTTAGGCTGGGGTATGTGAGTTTGTGTGTTTGTAAGAGTAAAGACTGTACATATATACCAGATTAGAAGACGGGGTAACACGAGTGTAAAACTCTCTTCCCGTTGCACACAAACTGTAATCCCTCACACGCACAGCGGTGGAGTCAGAGCCAGGTCATGGCGGCTCTGCCCACCAGGTGCCTGACATCAGGATGACAGCCGTGAGATAAGACGAGAGTGTTAGCTGGAAATTTGGTACAAAGTGTAACGCTATGCGCTTGGTAAGGTTTGAGTGTGTGCCATACACGTAATGAGTGATAGCGTGATGGTAAGTATGCGTGGACCATTGGGCTAAACAACAGATGGAACCTTTGTATTGATAGTGAGAGATCTAAAGTCCCCCGAGGTCTCTCTGAACCAGCCGTGACTGGCTCAGCGAGACAGCTCCCTCAGAACACGAGATGCTGCCCCCAGGAACTGTGACTACAGGCCTTAAGTCTCATCCCAGCAGGAATTGTGAAGTGTTACGTGATCATCACCGGAGAGGCCACAGAAACACATACTTATGTGTATTGTACACGCTGAAACCATAGATCATCTATGGTTTCTGTAGACCCAGACCGAACAGTAGGAATTTTTGAAGTGGATTTTGTATCTGTAGTTGCCGCCTCCCTCACTGACAATGTTCTGTCATTATATTATAAAACGAAGACATAAATAAGAGTCCAGGTATACTTGAATAACACTGAACGGGTGTGAGCGAAAGGATTGGAAAGTAATTACCTACAGAATAGTACTGAAGTTAATGTACGAAGGAGTTAGTTATTTTTCTTAGCGAGAATAAAAGAGAGATCAGCTTATCAACTCATGACAAAAGCGTATTATAAGGAGAGTAATGTTAACACGGATGACTTTCATGATGACAGTTATGATCACAATGACAGTCATATCTTTTGATGTTCCCACTCCTCTATAGAGTAATGTTAACACTGATGACTTTCATGATGGCAGTTATGATCACAATGACAGTCATATCTTTTGATGTTCCCACTCCTCTTGGTGCCTATGTAAATAAGATCGGACATAAAGGCATCAGAACGAAAGCTCATGCATTTTCGAAACGGGGGACAGTTTTCTTTGTTGTTATGATTAGGACTGAGAGCACCTTGGAAAGGAAATTGTAGCAAAGCCAAGGACTTTCCTGTAGCCCCAGGAGAGGGCAATAAAGTACAGCGAAGAACTCTCCTGTAGCTCTAAGAGAGGACACGAGTAATCCAGCCACGGGTCACTCACCTGGAGGACGCTGTGACGCGTGTTCCAGTTGCCACGGTGGGTGACGGTGACGCGGTGCCTGCTCACGACGTAAGACGGCAGCGTCGTGTCCTCCAGGAACGACATGTTGGCCCGCTGGCCGGAGAACGTCACCACCTCTTGTCGCACCGACGACAGCTGCACCAACACTGTGCACCGCTGACTATCGAAGGGATAGCGGAACACGTTGAAGGCGCAGGCGAAGCTGCCGCTGTGGATGGACGCAGAGAGACATTAGCACGGGAGAGAGAGAGAGAGGCCAAAGCTCTAAGACGAGGATTTACTGGAGGGACAGCAGTCATAGCCTGCTGATTGTACTCCGAAAGCAAATTGAGCTCACGAATATCTTAACCAAAAACTCACCAGAAAATTTTGCGGGCTGTGTTTACAGAATCCCTTGCAAAAGCTGTAATATGTTTTTTGTTGGGCTTACTGGTACGACCCTTGAGCACGATGTTACGACCTAGGGCACGATGGTACGGCTCTTGAGCACGATGGTACAGCCCTTGAGTAAGACGTTATGACCGTGGAGCATACGAAGGGACGACCCTTAACCAAGGTGATACAACGCGTGGGCATGATGGCTTGTCTTTGGTCCTGTAGAGGTCGTACCGTCGTGCTTAAGGGTCCTAACGTCATGCTCCAAGAGTCGTGCCGTCGTACTCAAGGATCATATCGTACCGTCGTGAGAAACGTGTGTGATAGAAGAGGAGATGAGAAACATATGTGATAATGGAGGTGATGGGGAACATGTATGATAGTAGAGATGAGGGACATAAGTCATAGTAGAGGAGATGCAACCGTGATGGAGATACCATAGGAAGTAACAGCAGCATTTAAACCATAGAGAACCATAGACTCCAAAATAATGCTGTAATGAACCACGTCAGATCAGCGAGACTCTGTCCAAAAACTTGGTTGGGATGAGTAGGAAAATATCCTCTGATTTGGGGAGTCATAGATGCGGCTGAGCCTACGGTGGAGAGTTACCTGTAGTGCTGTTGCATGACAAGCCTGGCAGCCGTGCCCTCATACACCACATCTGGAACAGATAAAGGGGGTTTAAAGCAAAGAACATTCGCATCAGTTTTATGTTTCAGTCATCAGGTCTGGATCAGAGACACGAAGATTTTGTTGGACTTACCCATTTTTGCATCGTTAAAATCTGGCTTGATGGGCTTCCCTGCTTTGCTGAGGAAGATTGCTTTCTTGAGGCGTCTGACCTTGCCATCGTAAGCATTGGGGAACTCCAACACCGGCTTCCAGATGAGACTGTTTTCCTCCGGGGAGAGTTTGTTCCATTCCATCGCGTCTCGCAGGTTCAGGTACTTGATCCTTACGTCCTTCCATGAGACTGTTAATTCCATTTCCATTCTGATCATTCCCTTGACGTCGCTGATCTCGACGAAACGGAGGATGGTGACGGCTGCAGCTATTTCCAGGGGTTTTCCTGGAATTTCTCCCTCGGGTGGCCTCTGGTTCCTGTAACCCTTGGGAATCTTCATGAAATTGCAGCTGGCCTCGTCCGATCGGTCAGTGCAGTCGTCTACGGAGTCGCAACGCAGTTCCCTTGAGATGCAATCGCCGTTGGAGCACGTGAAGTCAGTGTCGTCGCACACGGAAAGGTTCAAGTCCACTGTCGTTCCTTTGCGTTGATTACACACAGATGCTTCGAGTGTCCAGCTTTTGTGACCTATTGGGTAGTCATCAGGGGAATCTAGAGTCAAAAGAGCTAGGGTCATGTTCGTTCTAGTGTCTAGTATCAGCCAGTCTTCGTCCTGTGATCTGTATATCATATTACCGTAGAAACCATGGAAATACGGTTTACCATCCTGGTAGCCAAGCACTTCGTATACAGTTTCAGTCTCCTGTCTCTCACAGAGACCTCTAAGTCGCAGCGTTCTCGTCGGGTCCCGAGTGCAAGGCACACATGCGAACCACTCCCTTGGGCAGCTGGTATCTTGCCACAGACCCTTGATGCGGGACATGATGACACAGTTCTCGCCAGTCCCTCCATTAGGGTAGTTAGGCGCAAATGGCAAGTCCCGAACGATCTTGCTGTCAGAAAACCTCCTCCACACTCCCTCTTCTCCTTCGTCAGTCAGTCCAATCCACAGGTGATAGTTACTAGAGCACGTAACCGTGAAGTTGAGGGACTCCTCATGCAGCTGCTCATTCCCAGCACGAGTCAGAGGTCCATATATATCGCAGCCCATCCGGTGACACATCCGAATGGACTCTCTCAGTTTGCGCATTTCTGGGAGGATCACATACTCGTCTGAGTTCTTGCAAAAGGCTTCAAGCGGGACGAGGTCAACAGACGCCTCGTAGGTTTCCACAGTCTCCCGGTCGCTAGAGAAGACATTACCGGCCGCGGACGACCGACACTGTGCGAGAAGAGTGATTTCCTGCTTGCTGAGAATCTTGCTCCATATATTCACCTGGGCAATCTTTCCTCGGAAGATTTGTAGCTTGTCGAAGCCTCCGCCAAGAATGTCCTGCTCCTGACCAAGAACGAGCGATCCGTTGAGAGGCATCGGGATGACTGGATTGTCTATGGGTCCTCGCGCCCGCTCCTTGCCGTCGACGTAAGCGCGGTACTGCCCTGAGCTGAACACATGGCAGTAGTGAATCCAGTGCCGAAGAACGAAGCTCGTGGTAAAGTTCGGGAAGCCATACTGAGCCTTTGTGTTGTAGTGGAACCCGTTCCTCTCTCCTTGTCGGTCTGAAATATTGACGGGATATCAACCTTTGCCCAGCGGGACACATACAAAGCAAGTGCTTGGACGTATGAGTGAAGTTTTATCTCTGTTGCAAAAATATGATTATTAACAGTATGACGGATTCTTACATATGATCAGGGAGTCCGGTGTGGAGTCAGACGTGGCCAGAGACACATGCACCTCCGTGCTCGTGAAGGCTACAGGCCTCAGACGATAACAGACAGTCACTTGCCTGGCACCTCCCATCGCCTCCCCGGTAGCCTGCAAAGGATGGGACTGTCCTGAGAACCCTCCATGTAGCCGCACCTTACCCCCTTCTGTTAGACAAGCTGACGTAGATGCTTCTCTTGAACTCTATTTCTCACAATAGTGCTTATTGATCCTTTTCGCTTGAGAGATAGCAGACTGGCACTACGTTACATTGATCCACTCAACATCAGTTCTTGTACTTTAAGTAGTTTGAGGAATTCCTTTGATGGTCATGGTTCAGTCTAGCTGCACTTACAAAAGTGTAATGGCGCTTGGAACATTTGTATCGCCTGCAGTGCAACACGATCAATTGGGAATGAGATAAGAATGGTGGAAGAAATATGAATGGTCCGAGAAAATTCCACATTCCACGGCCAATGTGGAATTTTCTTGGAAATTATGCGCGAGGATTCGTTCCAGCTGTAAACGCTTTCATAAGGGGTCTCCTAACTGGGACCAATTCCAGACTAGAGTTATGGGTCTTACGGCATTTAGATCTTTAGGTGTATACTGCATAAACTTAGACCCGACCAGCAAATGTCAGGCGAGACACATCATTAATCAAGGAATTGTGACTCCCGGAGACGAACGGACCACGACGATGTTGCAAATAGGGGATCTCTTGGTGTCTCTGCCATGCTACGCAGACGACACAAAACACGGAGACCTGTCGCACCAGATGCTGAGGACCTAGATGGTTAGGGGGCGGGACTTGCCATAGAATGCACTCTGGGATATGATATACTCCACAACATATTGGGATATGCTCTGTGCTTTGGCATATACATTGCATCCTGGGATATGCAATATGTTAATGTGCCTGGGGATATATAGTGCATCTTGGGATATACTGTATATCGGTACAGCAGGGGGATATATACGCTACATATTTGGATGTCATCGTCATAATGCTGGCAGAACCCTGCCACACAATAAGCTATACACTGAACGGCGTGTGTGCTCCCTTACCGAGAGCGGCCCGTGGTTGTTAGTCCCCGTTCCCTGAGACGCCTTACCTTGAGCGACAGGTTGTAGCGGATGAAGACATCGTCCCTGGGAGGCGCCCATATATTCTCCTGCAGCCCAAACACCTTCACAATCTCGCCTCCGCCCACGCCACCGCCCCCTCGCCCTCCAGCAGTTCCTGTGGCGCCTGTAGGATTGTGGAAATAGCAAAATGCACGGCTTCCGTGACGGGGCGTTCAGTATTGCTGACTGTGTATTCACGCATAGGCTCTCCCGTGCGTGACTGTCGACAGTCAGCCCAGCTGTCCATCCTCCCCTCGGGCCAAGTCGATAGATTGGGTGACTTGCTTAGGCTGGCGTATTTGTACACACGCATATGTATACACAAGAATAAATGTGGATTAGAGTTTTATACACAAATGAAATTTTCAAAAGTGAGGCTATGTTGAAATATAATCCAAACTGAAGGAAGCTATTCTCTCTCTCTCTCTCTCTCCCTCTCTCTCTCTCATGGTTTCTGCGAGCCAGTCACACAGAACATGTGGGACTGAAAATGTAGGTGATAAGTGCCTTGATGGTTAAGATGAGCACTTCCCCGCTGGATTTGAATGAATTCCTGTTATTTTAATGTGTAAATGTTGAGGAATGTTTAGTTTGGCGTGTGTGTGTGTGTGTGTGTGTGTGTGTGTTTTGAACTGATGGGGCTGTGTTTCTTACGCTTTAGTGTCACGGCTCTTTTAATTTCTATAGTAGTAGTTGCATTGGTAGATGCATTTACTTGTTCTTGGCTTGGCTTGTTCCATTAGTCGACTCTTGCTAGAGAAATTCCACCTTATTATATATATTCATACTTGCTCTCTGTTTCTCGCGTTATCGAGGTAGCGTCCGGAACAGACGAGAGAGAGAGAGAGAGAAAAAAAATCCGCATCCGCTCACATCCATTCTCTAGTCGTAATATGCAATGCAACGAAAACACAGCTCCCTATCCACATCCAGGCCTATCTTTGGTTTCCCTCAGGCCGCAAGCACTCGATATCTTTCTCACTCCATCCTTCCGGTCCAATCTCCACTTTCGCTGCCATCTTCGACACGGAGGAAATACATGGGAAGTCTTCTTTCTCCCCTATATACACACACAAAATAGTGCACTTAGAACAATCACTGGCTGCCTAGCATCCACAGATATTCAACAGTGAAACAGTGATCATCCCTATACTACTCTCACCTCACCATCTTCGGCACTGTTTTCTGCATCAGGACTAGACTCCTCCCACCACATAACTAACCACCAAACCCCAAATAGGACACAGAAAGCTTACCCCTGCCTCACGCTTCAGTAACCTCTACTCACAGATTCCGCCCCCCCCCCCCCCCCCCCCCCCCCCCCCCCCCCCC
>JAYMFT010284194.1:0-10449 GCA_038088735.1 Panulirus argus | reverse complement strand
CACACACACACACACACACACACACACACACACACACACACACACACACACACACACACACACACACACACCAGCCTCACTCAGGTAGCCATTTATCAACCAACCCTGAAGGGAGGATGAATACCTTGGTTTGGTGGGCCCAGCACAAGGTAGCCTTTGCTGACTCATGCTCAGTAACATTAGCAACTACACTGTGGAGTAGTGTAGTCAGTGTGTATCCATGCTCTAGTTAGACTTTGCTTTGCCTCTATCATTACTAGAAGAATGTTGATACCTTTTTTGACTATTTCTGTTTTAGATTGAGATCTAAACTTGTTGTTGGTGGTGCATCAATTGATGGTCGTTTCCGGCACTCACAAAAACTAGAAGAGCTTCGTAATATCCAAGAACAAATCAGTCTTGAACGAGCACAATGGAATAAGGAGAGAGATGCTCAAGAAAAATGGATTTCTGAAAAGAAATCAGAAATTGGAAAAAAACAGGTGAGTAAGAATTCAGAATTAGACATCAGCTTCTAAAGGTCTCTTAGTCATCCCAGAAACCTTTTTGGACATTCATAATGCAGATTGGGAATTAAAGTTTATAAGAAGTGTAGGAGTCCATTGCTGAATGGTCATACCATACATATGCCAAATCCCCTAAACCCTACTCCCAATCACATCAAACATACAGCACACTCATTACCTGAGTTAAATGTGTTAGACTTAATGGTTTTTCAATGGAAAACATCATGTACCTCTTTTTATAAAAGCTGCTTGTAATTTGTCCCAGATCATTTTAGTTTTCATATGATTCATCGAATTTTTAAAGTTTTGCACAGAGCCTGAAATACATTTTTCATTTTGTTGTTTTGGCATATGCTGACATCACTATCACCAGCTTTGTCAACTACATCAACACTTACATCATATTCACGTGCTTAGTGTACTCCAGCCAGGTGGTTTGTGCTTTTGAAATGTCATCAAAAAATCTAAAGGCAAATGAAAAAATTCAATAATAAGACTTAATATCACATTCATAATTAATTAGAAATTATAAAAGTGAAACCATAGACAATGAAATTTTAATAATTAGGAATTGCAGCTTTCTTTAGAGAGAAAGGGAAAGTATTAAAGTTATCACTTTTCTTGTGCATTTTCATTTACCCACGGATTAGTGTGCTTGTTCTTGATGCACACAACAGTGTCTGCAGAAAGCCTTGTCCCCCACCCACATATTTTAAAAGGCCATACATGGCATATGATGCTGCTATCTCGGTGAAATCATCTTGCATCTGGTCACAGAGACTAGTGTTTCTAATGGTGTGAAGGCTAGCAACCCACCTCAGTGTGCCTCTGGCTATCTTGAGGGAATGATGTTCTTTCTTTACTCTAGGATGCCATTTCATATTGGGAATTTTGCTTCTGGGCACTGTGTTTCTTCCCCCCGTACTTTGAGATGATTGGCTTTTTCTTTTCTAAGGAGGAGAAAGCCCAAATTCCTGCCTGAAGGCAAAACAAAATGTGGGTACTTATGAGTTTTCTGGGCACTCAGAATGCACAATCAGGCAGCTGCTTCCTGCAACACCTCAATAGTGCCTCGCCCCTTTCAGAAGATCAAGACTCTTTAAACCAAAACATGGACTTAGAATTATTTTTAGGAACCTTACCAATTCCATGCCCAGATCATCTACAGGTAATCAAGGCCAAACGAGAGCTGGCATAGTAATAACATGTAAGTGTGACTTCACTATTAAAAATATATGGGGAAGCAGCAAATTTTTTTTTTTTTTTTTTTTTTTTTTTTTTTTTTTTTTTTTTTACTGTAATTCAAGGTGGGGAGGGGGGGCCTTCCACAGCTTAATAGGAACCCCACTGTGTAAGATACATGTTGCTACTCATATGAATATGATGCAAATAAAAGTCATGTAATTATTCAAATTTTGGGGTAGGCAGTGCAGCACATAAGTAAACAAAGTGTGGAAAGAGATTTAAATGAAGGATGTTTTAATAAATGAAGCTTTATATCTTCAGAGGACTACATGGACTTAGAAAAATTTTAGAAATTAGGAGGGTATGCCAGGAACAGATGAAGAATTGGCCTCATTAGCTCTTGTCCACTCTGTAGCCTTCATGTGTAATACACTAAAACCAGAGCCCTTATTTTATATGATAACTAAATCAGTTCACAAAATTTTGCTATTGTATCCTTAGCTCAAGAATGTACAGTGATTTATTGTAACAAAAATGGTTGAAGAGTATTTAAAGTTTACAGTATTTCTGGAAAAGTTAATAATATATTGGATGTGAAAGGATTAGTAGATAGAAATCACTCTGATTACTGTTCTCTCTCTCCACAGGAACAATTACGTTGCGAACAGCAAGATGTTGAGCAGCAACGTGAAACGTTATACCGAAAGCTGGAAGCTCTCAAGGCCCAGGGCATCATCCTCAGTCCCACCCTAACTGTCCTTACCACTACTCCACCTGCTCATACTATCCATGATGAACATCACACAGGTAGATCACTTGCTTCTGGTTCCTTTACTTACCTGCTGTGCAGTAGTAGATAAAACTAGAGATATTAAAAGTATCTAATGAAGACAGCAGAACATATATCAAAAGTGGTCTAAAGTCAGAGTTGGAGTCAAGTAGAGGATGTGATGTGTTAGTGCATGGGTTTCCTTCTTTGCAAAATTCATAGTGTGGTGGTTTGGTAAATGAGCAGTAAATTTAGTGTAAGTTTAATTTGAGCTATTGGCAGAATTGACACACACACTACAGGTAAAATGTAAAAAAATCTGTTTCTAAAACCTGTAAACCCCCAAAATCCATGGTCCAGCACATTCAAGATTACCATCACCATGGAGTGCCTACCTGCAACTGCCTACAATGAGATTTTGCTAGAAAGGCAGGGCTAACACATAGTGCTCGCCGCATGTCTTGCTTGATGAATAACACTGTTTCTTTCCTCCACCATGTACATTTTGCAGTTGTTATTCTTGGGTTCATCAGGGACTGATCTCAACCATAAATCAAGTTTCCTTTTAAATGTTTCTATAGTTTTTCCATGCATGTTTCTTATTACCCCTAGTATTACATTGAATGATCTTTACAACTTTCTTGCTGGACTTGGGTAAACATATTTTAGTTTGATGTCTGTCTAGCATATTCTCTGGTATTATTGAAGATTTAATAGACTCAAGTTACAGACAAAAGTCTTTTTTGAGGCCAGACCTTAAATGAAATACAAAAGAGATCTTAAAAAGGTAGAAGAGTATAGAGAAAAAAGGGAATATAATCTAAGAATTTTGGAGGAACTGGAAATACTACCTGTTAAAAAGGGGCTGGACTGGCTTGCCTGCATTGGAGAGAGCAGCAGTCAACAGTCTCTTTGGAGGGGAGAATTCGGCTTTATTTTGATACTTCAATTTCCATATCATACTTGCCCAAATGCCAAGTCAAGTAAAAAAATCAGTGTCACCTTTAAAACTATCTGTACATATCCATGTACAAGTTCACAGCAGGATAGCTCATATTGATTCTCCCTCACACACCAAGATCATAGTGTCTCTTGCATTTCTGTACAATTAAAATTCTTCCTGAGACATACTCTATATTTCATGATGTATCTTTAGTCCCCAAATTCTTGTACTCATGGTTTTAAGATACAGTGTATTTGTCATACTTACTAGAACAGTTCTTTCTGTCCCTAAGAGTGAGCTGCTTTGACATACCAGCACAGTTTACTAGTAATAGTAATTGAGACAGTTAGGAAATGAAAGTCACACAACCAAATTAATGGTACTATCTTCTGGCCTACCAAATGGTTTGTTGTGACTCATTATTCATTTGGATGACTAAGACTTTGTGGCACATTGTGCTGCCAGATAAAAGTAGCAGTTACCTTACTCTTGCAGATGGTGGCACACCAAGCTCAAGGTAGCCAGGAATATATTTTCTTCAGGTTATTAACATTTGATCTTTATACGTTGTATAACAGTTTTGTTTCCTTTTTCCAGTTATATATGACTGCACTAACCACTTCAGTATAACTGTTGTGACACATATAAATAGCTGATGCTGTAACAATGCTTGTTATTGATATTCAGTGGTTTCAAAATAATGACCTTCAGTATCCAAGAATGAGTCCCAAGGTGTAGGGAAAGCAGAAGCTCTGTAAAAGTCCACTACTTAGAGGCCACCACTTTACTGTCTCTTTACATGTATTTAGGTTGAATGAGTGCCATGCCATTCATCTACATAATACTTCAGGCTTACTGTGTTGTTTTACTCCACCCTGTTAGTGTCTGTGCTTTAGTACCAAGAATATCAATGAAAAAGTGTTTGCCTTCTCTTTTAATTTGAGACAATATTGTTTGTGATTATTTGTTTCCATGCTGGCTACTACATAATATGAGTCAAAAATTTTGCAAAATGGAGAGTGCCATACTGTTGCACAGTTTGAATTGTTAGAATGAGTGAATGCTACATCTATGCACAGTATAGGAAACCATGAATAGCCATGGAAAGGGTCTATACTTCTGGGGCATCATGGGAATTTTTCTAGCAAGCCTTGCAAAGTGGACACCTTCCTTCCCAAGTCATAAATAAGCTTTAGAAGAACATATGCCTTTTGTTTGCAACATACAGTCTAACTATAGTTTGTGTGATTACCTAAGGAGAAGGAGATCTCAAGATAGGTTATAGAGATACCACAAATAGCTGCATCTAGATATAACTGTCATATATATCAACTCTAGAAGTAATAGTCATCATCACTTGCTTCGTCATGATCATCGCTAAGATCTTTGTCATCAGTATTGACCATCAGAGTCACCGTCATCTGCTTCATTTAAAGTTAATATCAAACTCTAATGGTTGTGCTTCTAAATTTTGATTTAATTTTGTGGAATTCGTAAAACATTGAAACCTAATGGTTATTCAGTACTTTTTACTATGAAAAGATATCTGATAACTTATAACTATTGATACAGATTTTTATATTTAGGCTACCTTTAAAAGATATAGGATATAGGATTTTCAACTGTTACTTTGATAACTAGCCATCATTTGTACTTCTTGCAGACCTTGTTCAAATATTTTTTTCTTCTCTGGTTATTAAGACTCATTTGCTCACTTGATTTTTCTTGTCTCAATTCCATTTGCTTATCCTTCATATGTTAATGCATTCACATACATGTAGTTGATGATGATATAAGCATGTATATACAGCTTTGTAGGATAGTTTTTAATTTCACAGATTTAACATCTGCAACATCTTTTAACTTATTATACTGCCAAATAACAGGACATTCAATGCACCCCTCTCCAGTTCTTGTACTTTCATTCAGTAGAACTGTTTCACAGTGATTTCTCTTTAATCTCTGTAGTACACAGCACACATCGTCCTTGGACCTAATGCTAGTTCAGAACCTCTTCGTATGTATTTTACCATCAGACTATTACAGCACATCAGTAACTTCAACCCAACTTTGTTTTCTCTCTTGCACTCACTTCTGCAGCCCACCTACTCAGTTCACAGGTATGTGTGATTTGCAGTTTGTGCATATAGGGGGAAGTTTTACACTCACAGGGCCCCAACATAACCTCTCTTTTCAATTTTTTAATTTCTTGAGTTTGATTGTTTCTCATATTCACTTATACTTAGGGTGTTTCCTTCATCTGTTATTTTGTTAAAGTATTTCCTCCCTTTTTCTCAGATTCTTCTCTTCTTGATTTTCTTGCTATGCCATCTGGTTGATTGGTTCCTCCCATCTTAAAGAGTTGTTCCGTGTTGCATCATCATGTTCATTGAATAGTTTAAAAGATGTGATCATGTCTTTACATATCCCTTTTTTCTTCCAGCGCATGCAAGTTCATGACTGATATGCTCTTGCTGCAGCTTATCTTCTTTATATCTGGTGTTTTCTTCTCATTCTTGAGATGGCACCGGCATTTGTTTGCCTTAATCATAGCCATCCAGGAAGTTATTGTTGCCATCTTTTGGACCATCTCAAGCAAATCTTTGTTTTTTTTTCATGTGGGGTAACTACACTGGTGCTGCAACCACTAATTTGGGTCTAATATATGATGTGAATGTTTTTTTTGAGCATTTTATACTTGAAGACAGTTTTTATGTTCTCCTTATGTGGTTTTTTGATGAATATCATGACTAAAACCCTTCTCAGAGGGTATTTCTCTAAATATCTGCCTGCAAAATTATTAATAGCTTGGCCTCATTGCAGTGTGCCCCATCCTCATCACTTTGTACTTGGTTGGGTTGAGTGTCTTTAACCATATATCTCATTATTGGTGCACCCTGTCTAAGCATCTCTGTAGGTTGTCACAGTTGTGGATACTTATTTTTTCTTTCAAGGTTCCAGTCACTTACATTGATCAGGAATGGCATTGACCCACTGTTAACTTTCTCCCAATTTAAGAAGGCACCTTGGACATGCAACTTCCCTTCTATTCTGTTTAGATTATCAGTATAGAGAAGGAACCTCCTTTTATGTTTATTTGGAAGTTCTCCCCTCTTCCTTGCAAATCCTTCACGTGACAGTATAAAATGAACTCTTGCACCATAAAACATAAAGTATCCCCATTCATTTCCTTTATATAGGCTGCTGTCAACTTATCATAAGAGCTTAGAAGATTCATAATACAAGACCTCTTCCTTTACAAGTCTTCTAAGATTCGTTTCATGATGATATTACCCTCTAGTTTATGTACTATTCTCTTAAGTAACATTTTCCTGTAATGTGTTGGCTGTTTTGTAGCATTGTGTTATATTTTCTCTCCCATGCTCCCTTGGTGTACTCTCTTCAAGTGATTATTTATTTAATTCATGAAACAGTTTGCTTGGTGTTTCTGTACCCTCTTTGAGTAATCAGGGTAAGATATCATCATGCCTTGTGCTTCATATGTACCAAAATCCTTCTTGAATACAAGTTATATCATTTACAGTGATCTCTTGTCAGTTGCACTTTGGTACCTTTGAAAATGATGTTCCATCAGTAGTGAATCTTTTCTGGAACTGTATATTCAGGTTCTCATGAAAAACCTCTTCCACTTCAGTAATCTTTTTGCTCTGAGCCCTTCACACCAATTATCTTTTCTTTTACTGATTATTTTTCTATAATCTGTCTGTTCTTCTTGCCTTATTGTGCTGTACTCATTCCTTGAAGCCTTTTGCCTTTCATATGATTCCTGGCAGTTGCACTTTATCACTTTATGTATTTCCTCCATAGAGCATCTTTGCTTTTCTTAACCTCTGTATATCTTCTGGTGAACTCTTTTTCTTATCTATCCCCTTTTGTATATATCTAACCAATACTTTAACTTTATGGGAGTGTTTTTTTTTTTTTTTCACACACACACACACACACACACTTACTGACTGTGGAATACCACTTCATGGTATCCTACAAGATTTGGTGTGCTCCATTAAGTTCCCTCCCTTATACATTCTTTTGATTTTCGTTTTTTTCTTTGACTTCTTTTTTTTTTATATCTTCACTAACCATTTACTCAAACTCATAATGTGCATGATTGCCTATCTTTAAACAGACAACTGAGTAATTGTTTCTGATTTCCAGTCTGTTGTATATATATCCAAGATACACTGTTGATGATCCACCTACCCCCTCACTCAAGTTTTTTCTGTGACATATTGGTACTGGAATTTTCCTGATCACCTTTAAAGAACTTACATATATCTTTTTACCATGCAGATTCAAATGTTCCTTTTCAGTTTTCACATTGTTAAGATCTTCCGTTTTCTGAACATTCCCCACTCAAATAAAGGTTTGCATGGCTACCTCCTGCACATCTTAATTTCACATTCATGATTATCTTTGAATGTTTGAATTGATTCATCATATATCACTTTTGGGGGTTGTGTATTATCAAATAAGTTGGCAAGTATCTTTTATTGTGATTTATCCCATTATACGCTGTCTGAGAATCCATCATCTGCATGTAGCTTCTGAAAAAAAATAGGTTAAGTCTTACAGAGAGAGCTAGACTCTTTCTTATACTCTGAGTTTTCCTCCTTTTTACTGTATGACCTTTAAAAAATGTTGAATGTGAGTCTTCCTACTTGCAAAATTCTGTCTCAACAATATCTCTAATATCAGGATTTAGTTTTCCTTGTGCAGTCTCTAAACTGTATTCCTTTTCTGTTTACTGCAAATTCGATGTGAATGTAGAAGTTTAAGAAGCTGATAGAGGAAACAAAGAACAAATAGATAAACTTCTTGGAAAAAAGTTGAGTGAAAAGTTTAGGGAAAAGAAAAAGTTGTATTTGAAGAAGGTGAAAAAGGAAAGAGGTGGATGTGAAAGTGGAAATGTAGATATGAGAAGTGAGGAAGGGAAAATTAAATGGAAGATTACTGAAAGGAGAGAAATAGGGGCGGAATGCATGGAATAGTGTATGCAAGGAAGGCATATAAGGACCTTTTCCACCCAGCCTTATCTGTAGCTCATTCCTTGCATCCATAGAATATTGTTGGGACTACAACAATACCTTCAAACGACCTATTTTTGACCTCCCAGATTAAGTTCTTTCTTTCCAAACATTCTTCAGCACGCCCAAACCTTGACCCTGTCACCCACCCTATGCCTCACTTCCATGGTTCCATTTGCTGCTGTGTCTACTCCCAAATATCTAAAACATTTCACTTCCTGCAAGTTTTCTCCTTTCAAACTTGCATCCCAACAAACATGTCCTTCAACCCTGCTGAACTGAATAACCTTGCTTTTATTCACATTTACTCTCAACTTCCTCCTTTCACATGCTTCCCTAACTCAGTCACCAGTTTCTGCAGTATCTCACTCAAATCTCTGACCATTGCTGTGTCATCAGCAGACAACAACTGACTTTTTTTCCAGGCCCTCTCATCCCCCACAGACTGCATATTTGCCCCTCTCTTCAAGACTTGACTTTGCCTTTCTCACCATGCCTTGCATTAACAAATTGAACAACCATGGTGACATCAAACACCTCTGCTTGAACACATGCCTTACACCCTTGATAAAACTTCTAAATTCTCACTTCTTGTAGCAGCTTTCCTTCCACATCACACCCTGTCATATGTTTTCTCCAGATCCACAAATGCCACTTACAAATCCATCTGTTTCTCATAAGTATTTTTCACACACATTCTTTAAAGCAACAGCTGATCCTTACATCCTCTGTTACATCTAAAACTGCTTGTTCCTCCTCAATCTGATGCTCTGTACATGCCTTCACCCTCTCAGTTAATATTATCCCATACAACTTACAGGCACACTGAACAGACTTATACCTCTGTTGTTGAAACACATTTATCCCCCTAGCCTTTATACAGCATCATTATACATGGATCCCACTAATCTTCAGGCATCTCACCATGATCCATACATTCATTGAAAATCCATGTTAGCCAATCAATAACACAGTCTCCCTCTTTTTTAAGAAATTCAATTGCAATACCATCCACTCCAGACAACTTGCCACATTTCATCTTAAGTAAGTCTTTCACTACCTCTTCTGTCTTCACCAAACCACTCTCCATGACTCTCACTTTGCAGACCACCCCAACCCAAATACCCTGTATCTGCCACCCTCAAATCAAACACAGTCAACAGTCCCTGAAAATAATCACTCCATCTCCTCACTTCATCTCTACCTGTTACCACTTCCTGTTTTGTCCCCTTCACTGGTGTACCTATTAGTTATCTTGTTTCGTGTGCATTTTTAACTTCCTTCCAAAATATCTTATTCTCTCTCTAGTTTATTAATACTTACTCATCCCAACACTCATTTGCCCTATTTTTCAACCCCTGCACCGTCCTCTTGATCTGTCATTTTCTCTTATACATCTCTGAATAATTTACATTCCTTCTCTGTAAGTACCGCCCAAATGCCTCTCTTGTCTCTTTCACTAGCAATTTTACTTCATCCCACCACTCACTACCCTTTCTAATCTGCCAGCCTCCCACCTTTTGCATTCCACATGCAACTCTTGCATATGCCAGCACTGCTTCCCTAAATACCTCTCATTCCTTATCCACTCTCCTTGCTTCATTTACTCTCACCTTTTTATATTTATATATTAATTATTTATTTATTATACTTGATCGCTGTTTCCCACGTTAGCAAAGTAGCGCCAGGAAACAGACGAAGAAAGATTCATTCACTTGCATACACACGTATATCCATACATGCACATACATGAACAATACATACATATACATATATAGATACATATACATACACATGCATATACTCATATATGCATGTACATATTCATACTTGCTCGCCTCCATCCATTCCTGATGCCTCACCGCCCCACAGGAAATAGCATCGCCACTCCCTGCATCAGCGAGGTAGCACCAGGAAACAGATGAAAAGGCCACATTTGCTCACACTCAGTCTCTAGCTGTCATGTGTAATGCACTGAAACCACAGCTCCCTATCCACATC
>JAYMFT010284183.1:0-10449 GCA_038088735.1 Panulirus argus | reverse complement strand
ATATATATATATATATATATATATATATATATATATATATATATATATATATATATATACACACGTATATCAGCTTAACCAATCTCAAAACCAGTAGCTTTAAAATGCAGGTGCTGACCTATTGAGATCACGGGGTCATTTATTTTTTTCCCCACATTCCACTGCTGAATTTTCCTTTTTCGATATTTCAATAGCTGGATATTACTGAGAGTCAAAGAATGTGAGAGGATCGTCCATGCTGTTATTCTCCTTACCCTTTTGGTGCGAAAGGTTTTCAGTAATGTGATAAGTTTTCATCTCCTCTCGAATGAGGTAATGTGGTTCAGCTGGTACTGAATGATTAAACTTCTTCATTCAGTAATGTTCATGGGCTCTGTATATACTGTATTTTGTTACACTGCATCCATAGACCACTCTTCCACTGGGTGTGGTTACTAGTAATTAATCCGTTTTCATTATGTCGTTCCTCTGGGTTCAGTCGTGATGCCATTATACTGGGGCGTTGAGGAGTAAAGCTCTCGGAAATTCCTTATTATCTTTATCCTGTGTCCCTGGCCGTGTGATATGTGGTGGGCGATCTGTCTCATCGCTCTTGCCAAAGACCTCCTCAAAAGAGGCAAATGTAAGAGTTCCACAACCAAGCAAGCTGCTAGGCAAACAGTGAAGGTGAAAAGACACTTGCTGGTGGAATAAATGTTGGAGTCTGTATGAGACTGGTAATGTCAGATATATGTGGATTTGTTAAACAGGACTAGAGCCGTGACACAGGTGTGGAGTTTTCTTGATAAGCCTTCTGAATCCTTGAGAAGACGTGGGGCTGCTTTATAACAGCCCTGGACTTCTTTGAGAGGCGTGTATTTGCTTTGAAATCAACTTTGAGGTTTTCCAGCAGAGTCTGTATAACTTACAGAATGATGTGTTGGATATGCAGCGTCTGAGGCCGTCTAAACACCAGCAATTTTCTTGGCAATGAGCGTTTGTGTTCCACCGTGGCCTTGGTGAGTCATGGCTCGTAGAAGGCAACAGCTGCTATGAAATATATAAATGTACGTTGCGGTGAAGGACAGTCAGCGCCTTCGTCAAGATCCGAAGGACACAGTTTCCCCTCTGAAACAAACCAGAGTTCTGGCAGCACAGTTCGGTGGAGATGGGTGGACTTTGCCAGGCTTTGGCAGGGTATCGGTGCCGTGGCCTCTCAACGTCAGTGTTTTTCCCAAATCTACGGTCAGCATGTTCGTTAAATGGTGTTACCATTCTCTCTCTCTCTCTTTCTCTCTCTCTCTCTCTCTCTCTCTCTCTCTCTCTCTCTCTCTCTCTCTCTCTCTCGCCAATCACCAGCGAGTTACTACAGGAAGTGAGGCCCGGAAGCACTATCGGCTGGACGGGAGGATGACCACCTCACAACACCCACGCCGCTCCCTCACGCCAACACCCTCCACAAACAGGCTGGTCCGCCTCCCTTCACGGTCGACAACATAAATCTGTTTTCGTTCCTCTGAAGAGGAGAAGAGGGAGGAAGATGGCACGCAGTCACAAGCCAGTTGGATTTACTAGTACGACATTTTGATCTACACCTTCTACGTTTCAGCTGTATTTAATTTATATTTATTTGCCTTTGGTTAATTCATCTTCATTCAATTTGCCTTTGTATAAGTATTGATCATGTACGTCCTTCTCTTACGACTTATTCTCATCTGCCATGTCAGTAGCTACCCAATCAGCATTGGCTTTACTGTCAAGCTCCTTCATCCTCATAAACTTTATCCTCGTTGTGTACTCCTTTAGCTTTCAGTCTTATCTCAGTCCTTCCTTCACTCGGTCGTTTGTACTGAGGTTTAGTTCTGTCCTGCTCTTTAATGTAACATCATTACCTCAAATTAACTATGAATGCTATTCATTATATACAAATTTTCCAGGAAGTCTTATGAATCTTTTCAGTAAAGCGAGTCATTATCCCTGATCTGTTGTTTCAGATAGTCATTATATTCTTCTCTCCATCATCGTATCCTCCTGACGGTGTTCTCTTCATTATACAGACACCTTGTCTTATAAGTTCGATTCAGCAACAATGCCTGTTGAAAAAAAAAAAACACTTCTTGTAATGCAGGAGACGTTTGGGAACAATGATGCAATTGAAATGTCTTCATTTCTTTACGAAAATAAAGGGTTCGCCACAATGAAGGGAGAAGGTCAAGGGTCGTTAAGATAATCACCATAATTCAGCCATGATAGATAACAACATGACATTGATTGTGAGAAAAATTCGTCAGGTGATCATAATGTATAAAGCAGTCATATGAAATGCAAAATTTCTTGTGCAGTATGTTTTTTTCAGTGCTATACAAATTGTTGTCTTGTACAGTGACGAATGTGGCTTGTTCTAAGAACATGCAAAGCTGGTTATTGAGTATAGAAAGATTATAGATATGTTCTTAAAGTAGTCAGTTGCGTGTGTATACTGGAAGATATGTGAGTCGTTACTACCGTTTCGAAACCGTTGTGGATTTTTAAGACAGGACGCGTTGCAGGATAACAGACAGCTGGCATCCCAAGCACCTTCCAGACTGTGTTCCTCTGTGCATTCACTGCATGTGATGCGCTGACACGTGGGACGTACAGCTATACGACCATTCTCTGTCCCGGGATCATCCCAGCCACGGGTACACCGCTCTAGGATACACGCCCTTTCGTCCCATCCCCGTGCCCCATACTCCTTGTGTCCTCAGGACTATCACTACCCACTTTCGCTTGTCCAGGTCATTCGAAGCCCCTACTTGCCTTTCCAGAATTCTGATTCCTTTTTCACCCGTTCCACCCGTCTGCTAGGCCCTCGTGCCCGGCCTTCGGTCCCTCCCAGCACCCGTGCCCTACCTCAGGTCCTACAGACAGGGGACACGCGTCTCCAGTCCACCGTCAACCCGCCAGGTGTGCCCTGACTGGTCATGGCTCAAGCCCCCTGATCCCATCCTCTTTACCTTATTCTTGCTCCTCTTTTCTCCCATTTTGACTTTCCCATCTAAGCGCTCTCTCTAATCTTTCACACATGCATTGTCGTCGACTGTCCCAATCATTTTCTTTCTCTTCCTTTCTGTATTTAGGCATATCCTCTTCCTACATATTTTAGTACCCTCCTTTCTACATATCATTCTTACTTATTCCATCTTTCTTACCTCCTTCTTCGCCTCCTTTTCCATGCCTCCCCTTTTACTTGGAAGAGTCTTGTATTTTACTATCCTTTCTTCATCTACAGCAGCAGGTGAGTAGGGGGCCTTCTGCTTTCCTATTCTGTCTCCATCTATAGAGGTGGGTGGGTAGGAACCTTATGCTTTACTATCCAGTCTCCATCTATGGAGATGGATGGGTAGGAACCTCATGCTTACTACCCTGTTCTCATCTATATCTACTAGATGGGGAGGAGCCTCCTGGTCTACCATCCCGTCTCCCTTTATACAGAATCAGAGTTTAAGACACTACTATTGGTCTCCAGAAGATAAATCATTACAGTCTAGAAGATTTTCTGTCATGTGTCCTTCCCATGTGTTGCTACACTTCCTTCCTCCATTATTCCTTCTGTTTCCTACGTCCCCCACTGCTCTCATCCTCCCCTTTCACACCCCTCCCCACCTTCCTCCCACTTTCCCACCCCTCCCCACCTCCTCTTCCTCTCTTCACGACCCAACAACCAACCACCTCACAACCTTGACATTTGTGGGGCGTTGTGGCGGCTGGTATAATGCTGTCCCAAGGGCAGGCCCTGAGGAGTGTAACCCTAGGACCCCTCTCACGGGGTTCCTGCAGTCTCGAAACTACTCTTCAAGCAGGAGAAGAGTAAGGTGGGCTCCTTTGTGACGAGGAGTTCTTCGACAACGGTTTACTCTTTTCGTCCACTGACAATGATGCAGCCTAATGAAAGATAACTTTTGTACACGATGTGTGTGTGCGTATGACGAAGAAGACAACTTGCTACTCAGCAGTGAAAGAGAGAGAGAGATAGAGGGAGAGAAAGAGACAGATACAGCGATGACAGAGGGATGGTGGTGGGAGAGGAAGGGAGAGAGAGAGAGAGACAGTGGGTGTGGTGGTAGAGTCAGAGGCAAGTTGAGGGTCGGCCGGGATGGGAACGCAACCGGGGAAGGATGAGAGTTTGGACAGGAAAGAAATTATATGATTAAAATCGCGACCTTTAGTCCCCCTCAGTATCCAGGATACTGTGGCTGGGGAACTCCATTGGCCACGTCAAAGGAGACTATTTTTCTTTTTTTCCCTTTTGGAGGAACTGGTATTGTATTGTTGTCATTCGTTGGAGAGAAATTACCCACCCGAACAGCTCGGGGGCGTGAGAATATATTCTTACACTAGAGGCCAGTTTCCTTGTGGTCAAACAGATGCAGGAAACTAAACTTGCATCCGGCAGACCGCCCACACACCTCTGTCAATCCTACTGCAATAACCCCTTCATTTTGTAACTATCTTCAATTTGTCAACTGCATCTTGTCCTATCCACCTCCATGCTTTCTCTCCTCCTAACCGTCCAATAGATAAAAGAGCCACTCAGCAGTAGTTTCAGCAGGAATTAGCCAATTTCTACACATAAACTGATCCCGTAATGTGTTCGACTCTCTTATACATAGCTTCATAAACTGCTGATTTGCTCTGAGCTCGTTTAGTTACTGCTAAAGTTGTTTTACCTGTATATGACCACATACTAGAGTCTCATTGACCAGAAGTATAAGATTATTGATAAATTTCATTGTAAGCCTTTACACACACACACACACACACACACACACACACACACACACAAGCCTGACAGAGAAATCTAAGGAGATTACGAAGTAAATAATGACTTCCTTTGGGAGACAAAAACTATATACAAATCCCTCTTGCTTTCAGACTACCTCAGGGAATCTAGATCACCAGAGTCAGAGTTCAAGCCAATCTGGTGTGTAAATAATTTACCGGCTGAAATCGCCCTTGACTGCGTCTCTAACTTCTTACACTAAAAAAAAACGCAAAGTTCCTTAACAATGCGTCACTTAAGTGATCAATCAAGCAGGCATGGCGCAAGGTAATCACTCCATCATTGTTAGTCTTTTTTCAAATGATGATTACAAGGTCTTCAGGAGGAACGAACTCACAGCTGAGCGATACCTATGGTATGATTAATCACGATTTACGCTTTGAAACCATGCATCACCATTGTTATGCCCGTGTGTTTTCAAGCTGCTTGTGAAATTTTAGGTTTCTGTGGTTTTTAAGGTATTTTTTGTTCCTTAAGGCTACGAAGCACAGTGATGGGCCGCGATTATCGTGATGTATCGCGAATGCCACCGTAATGTCCCTCAAATTACGCAAGACACCGCGAACGCCGAGGTGGGCAAACTCCTCGACAGGCGAGGAGATGGAGAAGAACCGTAATTACCTGTAGAAGGTGTGAGCAGCGAGGCCACAAGTTCTCCTGCTGCTACTGCTGCTGCAGGTGTAATCACTTACTTGTAATCACCTGTTTGTACTGTACGGAGAGGGAGTTTTACACCCGTTGAGCCCCAGTTTGTCGAACATATTCTCTATCATACAGCTTCTTAAATTTGTTTATGCTGTCTGCAGTAATCATGTCCTCAGATATTCTGTTTAATTCATCTACCACTCTTATACTCCAAAATTACTTATTCACATGTTTTTAGGAAGCTTGTAGCTTAATTCTATTTTTGTTCTCTATTTGTTCTGTCCATACATTTCTTGTTAAATTATTTACTAGCTACGTCATTGATCTGGTTCAAAAACTTAAAGGTTCTGCTCAGGTCACCCCCTCACTCTTCTGTTTTTGATTGGCAAATCTAATGCCTCTTTCCTCTCCCAGGAACTCTGCTCTCTAGACCTTCCCTATTAGCTCTCTGTGTTTCCTAAGGTTCGGTGACCTAACTTGAGATTTAGTCAGATTTCATAACCATTCGCAGAGGAGTTCAGATAGTGAAAGGTGTAACACAGACACGAGCGAAATCACAAGCACTTTGAAACTCAAAGATGATGTACAAACGCAACTCAGGAAGACGTAACCAGGAAAAATATCTTCCCATCATACGAAATAACCGACAACTTTTACGTGTGTTTTGCAATTATATCTTGATAGGTGTTGCTCGTGGGTGTTGCAAGTCCTTAAGAGGAGAGAAGCTGAAGAGGGAGGTGAAGGAGGTGAAGAGGAAGGAGGGGAAATACAAGGTCCTTTCTCCCTTTGTTTACGATACTGATCTGATGTACCGTAAGGTCATCTGATATGCTGTACGGTTTTCTGATGTACACTAAATTGTTCTCTTGTTCAACACAATGTTCTGGTGCACACACACTCACACATACTACGTTCTACATACATACATGCATACGTTCATACATCCTAAGTCCAGGGGGTAGTGTAGGGAGACCCCCCTTCTACCCCCTCACTTTTGCGTTCCATCCATGAAGTTCTGAGCCTATTAACTGAGCAGTTAGGGGTCACGTGCTGGTGGTTGACCTCACACACAAGCTCTCGGGTCAGGCAGTGTTGCCATTTCACGGTTATCAAGGGATATCAAGTGGGTCAAGTCAGTGTGACCTAGGTAGGTGGTATACCGCCAGGATCAAGGAAACATACGTACAGAATTTCAGGTCTTCTGGATGCTTATATTCGAGCAGTGTCTCCAGATATCCAGTGCAAATGAACATTTTACATACATTTCTGTAAAAGTAATCCCCGTAGTTGGCATCATCATACCTAGGCAGCTGGTTGAGGAGGGGTTGGCTGGTGGCATTTTTGAAAGAAAGGATTCCAATCCTGCAGCTGTCCCGCGAGGCGGGAAGGACAGAGATCTATTGTTTAAGTGACTTATTGTGAAGATCCAGCGCAGGCTGTTCCTCCGGAGACGTCACCATCAATATATACTTGCAATCATGTTTAGTATGGGAAGGGAAAGTGTCTTCAAAAAGATGGCATATATATCACTAAATGCATTTGTATCTGTTGAAAATAAGAATATGAATTTCATAATTCCGATCCTTAAGATAACTTTGAAATCGAACGAAAACAAAGTGGAAGGCTCCCATATTTGTCCTACCAGTCCGAGTGATTTGTTTACAAAGGGATAACAGTGCTAGGCGGGGGGTTCGGAAAAACGATCCACACCTCTTTGGTGGTCGCTGTGGGGAGTCGGGCGCCCCTGTGACGGAGGGTTCAGTTAGCCGAGGGGGATCCAGTTATTGTTCTCGATGCGATTTTGTTTGCTGGTCATATTCCTTATTACTCACTGATTTCCGCGGAACATTTTACTATGGACTCTAAGTAGAGGGATGTGTTGGATCTGTAAATCGAACATCATCAAAGAACAGTATTTTGGTTTTCAATAACACCAACATTCTTGAAAAAGAATGTAATAGAGATAATGTCAAATATTAACGATATTGATTCTATTATCAGAAATTGTTAAATATTTAAGGTTAACAGACTTCACAGTCCATTCATATTGCTGTGGACTGACATTAGCGATTTGAGAACATAGAACATAGTGGGAAAAGGTTCTGACCTGTCAAAAATAAAGGATCTGTCGTCAGAATGTAAGAAGGGAGTCTGAAATGACCTCTCAAGTCCCTAGTATCGGCTACAGCCAATGAGCAACATTGTTGTTAGCGAATCTCGAGTGATGAAGACGTTTACTAGACAACTCTGCATGATAACAATATTTAATGGACAAATCCTTAATGATAATTTTCAAAGTCAGGGTCACGCATATCACAGACTGACTGGTGAAATGTAACGGGACACCTAACATCAGAACATTGTTGTAACATGACAGTTATTCTCAAAAACATTAAAACTTCACCAAGTTGAGTTAGAAGATTGAAATATCAACAGATGTCGCCGCAGTGAGAGGCGCTGTTGACTCAGTACGGGGTCCACACGACGAGGACGTAATAAAACAAATCTCCAGAGGAATTTTTTGTCATAAATCCTGAGAGAAATTCCTGAACCTCAAGCTGTCATCACTAATCCCAGCGTGACGTCATTCCGTTGGATGCCTCTAGAGGGGGGATGGGTGGCAGAGTGAGGTGATACGGAAGGGTAAGATGAGGCAGATAAGGAAATGGGGAGTGGCAGGCTGAGCTGTGGGGAGGTTAGGATACGGAGAGAGTGGAAGTCAAAATAATCATGGATGGGGAAAATCCCTTCGGTGGATCACGGTGTAGTGAAGATGGGCAGAGGAGTGAGGGAGAGATAACAGAGAGGAGAAAGGGTTATGCTATAAAAGGGGGAGGAAGAAAAATAGGAGAGAGTAAATGATAAACTTAAGGATGTGAGGAACTTGGGTTACACTGACGAGTCAGTACTTGAGCGCTAGTGAGACAGTTATGTTTCGTTTTTCATTCATGTTTCGAACATATTGTACAGGGAGTTGTATTCTAATAGACACATAATGCTACAATTACCTTTTGATTCAATACATTTGCCTTATTAATGTCAGGTCATTAAATGTGTGTATAAGGTCACTATATGTGTGTCTTAGGTCACAATATGTGTGTATTGGGTCACCATATGTATGTATATATGTTCACTGCATCTACCGTAATGGGTTTCAGTGATTGAACCGAGTGGTACCATTACACACACACACACACACACACACGAAACAATGCCAAGATAACCTACTTCCGCATTACCTTTTGGGGAAAGTATACTTAAGAAAACCACCAAATGATTGAGTCTCCGTCTGTTGTGGAGGTCTGTACCATTGTCTGTTGAACATTAGCTGGGAAACTGCCCATTGGCGGTCGAGGGTGGGAAGAAACCCGGATGGGAGCACCACCTCTAGCCCACGCGGCTGGAGGAACTGCCTGAAGGAGGCGTGGACGAGGTGAAGTGGATCTGGCGTTAGTGGATGTGGTACTGGTTCAATTTGTATCCCTCCTTCTGTGTCTGCCACAGTTAGCATCACTGCTGCTCACTGCTGCTGCTGTTTTTGCTTTAGTTTGTGTCACTACTGCTGTTGTTTCCGTTGCTGTTACTACTGTTGACGGACTGTTGAAACCGAAGTTTCTTTTCGTACCTCTTAAAGTTTCTGAGAGTTGCCATCAAGTTAATTTCCTCCTTTGCTGGAATTCGTATTCTTGAAGTTGCTATCAAGCTAATTCCTGCCTTCCCTGGAATTCCTATTCTGGAGTTTGATCTTCTTTATATAGATTAAACGCTCTCTCTCTCTCTCTCTCTCTCTCTCTCTCTCTTTGAAAAAATGAATGTTCCCTTTGCCCCTTTACTGGATAATCAAGAGAACGTTTACGAGTCAGGGATCACACCAGACTTAAAAACTGAGCAAAAAATGAAGACAGTGAAGTATTATAATAATCAGTGTATCACCATTGTGGGGATTTTTTTTTTCTTTTTTTTGTTTTTCGCATAAACTGAGAATTGTTATCATATTCCACAAGTTTCAATAGTGCATCTGATCTGTTTCTTCCCACTTCTCTCCCATTCACCGACCGTCCTCACTTCTCCCCACGTGAAGTCCGTTTATTCCTATCCTTATCTCCTCCCCAAACACGTCTACATTATTCTTTCTTCCCACTGTGACTTTCACCCTTCCAGGGTTCCTCAACCCTCCCCACCGACCTCAGAACCTCATCTTCGCCATCCACACAACCTCTCTCCTCTCCTCTCCCCCTCTCTCATGCCTCTGTTGTTCAGACGCCCCCTCTCCCGCCCTCCCCCCCCCTTTCTCTCTCTCCCACCTGAACAAACTGTGCGTTGGGAGGGTAGGAAGTTGGATGGGGCGCGTGGCTGTACTGTTATGTCCTCCGCCGCAGGTCTCTCTCGGTCAATAATACTGGTCTCCTTGTTGACTCGCACTTCTCAGTGAGCTGCCCAATGGACTGCCACCAGGTTGTGGCTGGGGTTGTGGTTTGGAGGAACTGTAAGAGAGGTTGTGATCGAATAGTATGTTCAGCTTGATCTGTCAAACGGCCAAGGTTAAGGCAGTCTTCGGTGTGTGAGTGTGGTTGTGAATCTTGTTAGTTGTGAATCAACTGTAGTTATGATTCTAGATGTATCTGTTGTGATTGCTTAAGGTTGTATATGTAATTATACCTGGTAAAATAATCAATTTTATAGTTGTGTACTCGATTTTGATGATATATAACGGGCAAGATACAGCTAAAGACCAAACAAGTCTAGTTCTTTTCGCCATGCATTTCTGGTGTAACTGTGAATGTTGTTTTTTTTTTATCTGCCACGAGAGGCGCGGAAGCAAACAAGCAAATATTAGCATTGGTCAGCTCTATGGATCATGTTAAACAGTGGGGGAACATCTATCCACGTAGCAATGCGTATTGCTGACATAACCTTACCATGTGTTTATATTTATATATCTATCCAGCTCTCTCTCTCTCTCTCTCTCTCTCTCTCTCTCTCTCTCTCTCTCTCTCTCTCTC
>JAYMFT010284182.1:0-23979 GCA_038088735.1 Panulirus argus | reverse complement strand
AAAAAAAAAAAAAAAAAAAAAAAAAAAAAAAAAAAAAAGGAGAGAGAGAGAGAGAAGACGAAGAAGAAGAAGAAGAAGAAAAGAAAAGAAAAGCAATCAGCATTAGAATATGAAAATGCTAAACTAGCATTTTTGGTAAAATGGTACGAGCAGCAGATAGAAGTAGTTGGTAGGAACATTTAAGCAAAAAAGTCTGAGGAACATATCAAATAATATCAAAGACTATTAAGTCAAGAATAAAAATTATGACTGACTGGTAAGGACAAAACCCCTGCAATTTGCATACCTTTGGCTCTGGAAGTTGAGCAATAACTGCCAACGTTGAGATTTGAAGTTTTTGATATTTTGAGCTTCATCAAGAATGAAATACTTCCACTTCTTCCTTCTAAAGCTCTGATGGTCCTGAATCACTAATTTGTACGATGTGATACAAACATGGAATGCATTTGGCTTTGTCCAACCTGAAACAAAATTGTTTTTTATACAATGTTTAATGAGAAAATGTGTTGCACTGAATATCTTTCTGTATTCACCCTTATTGCTTTCTCACATTCTAGTCATTTTTTAAGCATATTTGCAGCTTTCCATGTAAATGAGGTGGTATGAAGAACAGATGACCCAGTCATATACGAAAAATTCTCACTTGTCTCCTTCCTCTATGTTTTCTTCTGGAAATTTATCATTATCACAATACTAGTATAACATAACCATAAAACCCTTTCTCCTAGGACTCCTGCTGCTTCAAGACATTACTATATTTAGTAACAGAGTTATGTGGAGTTAGAAAGTCTTTCATGATATTGTACTCTAATGATAAAACCTTGCAGAAGCTGATTTTTCATCACTTGTGGCATAACCACAAGCAGGTGGAGTTTAGTAATGACATGATGCCATAATTGGCTCTCATGACTCTGACCTCTAATCTTTAAAAAGAGTTGAACCAATGTTGGAGTACCAATACTTGTGAACTAAAAAAGATGTGCTAAAAATTTTTATGATGGTTGTTACGAGCACTTTTGGTAAGTTGCAGTCAAGATGAAATACTACTAAACATTACAAGGTTGTTTGGTTGTATAAGTTCTGATATGGTGAAAGCTGAAACAAAAGAATAAAATATTCATGAGATGTTGAAGATGTATTAAACAGAGAAGGGGCCATGTGAGGATTTTCCCACTAAGGCTCAGTCCTCTGTTCTTAACGATACCTCGCTAAAGTGGGAAAAGGCGAATATGGGAAGAGAGAGAAGGTTGGGGGGGGGGTGATACTGGAAGATCCCTGCTGTTCGGCAAGAGAGGACTCAAATGTAGAGTGAGCAGAACATTTAGGTAGGAGCATAAGGTAGAAACATTAGGCAGGAGCATTAGATAGAATTAGTCAGTAGGAACATTAGGTAGGAGCCTCTGCAAACACTGTACTAGACCTGCCCTCTCCCAGTAGCCTTGGCCACTCCCTTGAGGGTGTTCCAGTTGGGAAGAAGCATCAGATATGTAATTAGATAGATTCTCTTGCCTTGGTCACTCTCTTGAGGGTGTTCCATTTAGGAACAAGCATCAGATATGTAGATAGATAGATAGAGTGTCTGAGATGTGTTGGTATACAAAAGTTGCAGAAAAAAAAGGGGGTGGGGGGGGGGGATTAAAGCAGACATGTCCACTCAGACATTCACAGCTATTTGATGCAGGTAGCAGGTTTACCTCTCAGCATCTGAGAGTTTCCCTTACACAGCTACAAGTGGGAATACCTTCACATCCTAAGAAAGCCCCACCACAGCTCCATGCATACTGCCATCTATGAGCAACGCTACAACTATTGACGTTTCTAAAAGAAGCATTTCTGATCTTACTGGCACCACAACACACACAAAATACCTGTATATATGAATAAACAGTAGCATGGCAATTTGCCCCAAGTCACTTCCCACAGTACACAGATATAAGTCTACTACAGATAATTTGTTTAGGTTAGATTACATGTAGTTATGTAAAGTTACATACTTATTTAGATACTGGGAGGGTGTAACTGGGCTTCACCTGCATGTGATACACCACAAGTGAAAAGTCATCTCTGGTACAGTTGTATCATTATTAATGGATGAAGAAGTGTACAATCTCACTGACAAACTTCTCACTCTAAAAAAATTGATCAACTTCCTGCTACTGACTGTAGTGCAGCCTTGAAGCTGTAGGAGCCCCCTAAAAGAGTTAAATGTAGTAACTGTATATGTTAGGGAGATGGCCTTAGGAATCGGTGAAAGAAGTATTGTCCAGGGTAGCTCTCGGGGGAAACTGTCCTTGAACTAAATAGGCATATACCCTGGATCATCAATGATCAAAATTAGTTGGAGGCACATCTGAGGTTAAATCAATAGTTAAAATCACTGGATAGTGACTTTATAGCTTTTCTTCCCTAACTGTAAATATAAATTCAGTGTTAAATTTATGCAAAATTACCACAATTACACTTAAACCATAAAACAGATTACTTAAATAAGCATAACAAAAACAAAAAATGTACCATATAATACATGAAACAAAAGAACATATCTACCTATCTACATCTCTGATACCCATTCCCTCTGGGAACTTCCATCAAGGGAGAGGCCACAGCAAAAGAGTCTCCACTTATCCCTGTCCTTGCATTCCTCCCTAGCATACACCATTTCATACATTCTTTTACTAATTCTCTCCCTCCAGTTCTCTTCCATTCTATTTCCCCATGTCACATATGATCTTCCTCTCACACCACCCCTCTAGTCATACTATCATACACTCTCCCTGTAAGCTTCTTGTCTTGCATTCTTTCCACACACCCAAACCACCTTAAAGATCTTATACACATAGATCATATCTTCCTTTGCCCCATGGTAGATATCTCAGTAATATCTTTTTTTTTATGTTGAAGACGCCAGTCATGGACAAAAGTCAACATCAAGGCCGGGCCCTAACTGAAATATGGAGAGAATTAAGAAACGGAAAAAGAAAAGATAAGGGAAAGTATCAAACCTGAGGTTAAACAGGATAAAGAGAAACAGATCAGAAGAAAGTAAAGAATAAGAGCATACAATGCTGAGTACTCACCCATAAACTGCACTCAGATGATCTTCATTCATACTTGAGCTGATGATGGAGGGGAGCATATATAATGGAGGATGTGGAGGACACTAATCTTAATTCTAATCAATAATATAAATTCTGCACACTTCCATTATATTTCTTGAAAGGTATATGCTGTTCTCCTTATTCTTAACCTTAAAGTTTTTCTTTCATCTGTCAAAATGTATCTCACTTCTCTGTCTTCTACTGCCTTTTTTGGTCAAAGAATACTTCAGCTTAAAGAAAACAAAGCAGTTCTGTAATGAGCACCAACTGTTATGTCTGAACTCCTGTCTGCTATCTGTAGAGCATGTATTACGCTAGTAAGTATAGACAAAGGTAATACAAAATTCCTGGCATGGCATAAATTTGCTAATCATAAAAAATGTTAGTTAAATCAGAAATGTAACTCACCTTGCCTTTTCATTTTTCTCTCCTTCTGAGTGCCATAATAAGTTAATATCTTGAAGGCTGGACACCACTTTTTGAACTCCATCTCCCAGTTGAGCATGACAGAGGTGGGCACCACAATTAAATGAGGACCCCAGTTGCCCTTCTCACAGGCAAGATGTGCCAGAAGTGAGATAGTCTGAATGGTCTTTCCCAAACCCATCTCATCAGCAAGGATCCCTACCAAAAGTAATGTAAGAGGTCAGTAATATTAAACAATTACAAATAGTCAAAGTCATAAGAGAAAAACAATATATCTTAATAATCTTCAGCTATTTAGATCAACAAACCATCCATTTAGTCAGGAAAAATCTGTCTTTGAGACACACACTTCCTTTGCTTTGGCTAACCCAAGATGTCTAATTCTAAACATGTGTTTCAACTGTTTAGAGACTAATATTTCATGGCATGTTACCAATATGTAGAACCAAAATTTTAAGCTTTAAAGTATGAAGCCTTTTTCTGGAGTGGTATCCTACAAGACATGAGAGAAATCTCGAAATTTTGGAGTATAAACCTCATGGTCCCAACCCATTTGGTGATCTTTTTTTTTTACACTAGAGGTTCCTGTCACAGACTAAAGTCCACGTCAATGTTGGGCCTTAACTGAAATATAGAGAGGTTAATGAAAGGGTTAATGAAGAGAAAAGAGGAAGAAGTTATGAATTTTGGGAAAAAAAAAAAAAAAAAAAAAAAAAAAAAAAAAAAAAAAAAAAAAAAAAAAAAACAACAACAACAACTGTCCTTTAAAGTGTGCTAAGTCATAGTTACTGGAAAAGATATTAGAGAGATACTGAGTTCTAAAGCTCTGGGGTATAGGAAAGAGACAGTTATCAAAACTGACCACCCATAAGTTGGCAAGGGCCACACATTAGTCATATGATGCAGAAGCATGCCAAGTACTGTGTGGTCTAGCTAGTGGTGGGGGCACAAAAGCAGCCAGCTCTCTGGAGCAAAAACCAATTTAATTCCTATGGAAGTTGGTAAGTGAACCAACATTGCAGTGAAGGGCAAGCAGGTGAAATTTTGAGGGTGGCCAGGGAGAATTTATAAGTCAGACTGCTTTTGATTCAACCCTGTCAAGTAAGGTTGCAGTGCTAAAACCACCCCAGATGTGAGAGTAGAACTCATAAAAGGTTGGATCTATCCTTTGTATAAATGAAGCAACTGTTCAGAAGAAATGAAATTTTAACATCCAAACAGGACTCCAAGTTTCTTAGAGGCAGACCTAGCTATTTTTGAAAAGTAGGGTTTCTATGACAGAGCATGTTACAATAATACTAAATATGTTCAAAGAGTCAAGAGGTGGAATTACAGAATAGTCAAAGGAAAGAGGAAAGTTGAGGCATTTTTGATAGAAATGGGCAGAAACTGGGTCTTGGAAGCATTAACTTAAACAAAGTTCATCTACCCCACTGATATATCCTGTCCATGTCTGAGTTTACTGAGGAAGTTGAGTCGAGGCAAGATGCAGATCAAGTTGGAGAAGGAGCAGAACTGAAGGATATGAAGGAAAGCATGATGAGTTGTCCTTTGGTTATTTATGGAAGAAGGAAATCGTTGATAAAAAGAAGTGGAGGAGACACGACAAAACCCTGATGGACACCACTATTGATGAAGAAAGGGTGATAGGCTGATCCACCAACAACAACCTCTCATCTTTCGTTGTTAACCACCCATTCAACAGTAAAAGCCCCATCTCAACTTGGGTCCACCCTCTAACCAATCAACAACTTTCACTCAGCAATGATGTCAATGTCCCACCAGCCATCAGTATCAACCAGTCTTAAAATTCTTGGAATACTGACATTGTCCTGATGGTGGTCACCATCAGCTTAGAGAGAGGGAGAAAGGCCAAGGAAGTCAAACTGGGAAGTATGTTTGAGGATCACTGCCGTGGAGAGAGAGTTTTCCATACTTCAAATCTCATATTTTTCTTTAGAGACAGTTCATCTCACAAGCCATGAGAGCATACTAACATGGGAGATGGGGGTTAGAGAAATACTTTTATTAAGAGAAAAATTTAAGCAAAAAAGTATCCTACTCATTTCTGGCACACCTGGATCCTTCTGCTCTAGTGTTGGTATCCCCAAGACCACAAAAGACTGATCCTTAACATCTAGAGCAAGGTATCAGTGACAATCATTAGAAAGCTAAAGACCTCTATATCAGTCTCCTTATGGGAAGGTTCTTAACAAAGGAAAACAGTAAGGGCTATATGCCCTGACTTAGTCTCTGATTTATAAGCAGAATGATTCCACTAAACAAGTCTCCTGGTCCATAAATGAGATGTTCTTTATTGAGAGATTTTACAGTTCATGGACATTAAAAAATGTCCCCCTCAGAATATCTGATGATCTCCAATAATCACTTAGAAATTTCATCAGTCATTAGGAAACATTATCATGTCCAGACATGGCATTTTTACTGCCTAGCTCTTCTGGCCACAAAGGTTATCAGGAAGAATGTCATGATGAAAAATTGTGGCCCTATAATGACAGGGGAAAATCCTCTAACAAGAGTAGGAATTCTGATAATCCTATTAGGATGCAAGAGGAAGGCAAATACCCCCTTAATTTTTGGACCACAGAAACTTATCAAAAATAGGATACAGGAGAATTATATTCAATAGCCACCTACAATACTTTTCCTGAGTGTCAAAAGCCTTGAATTAATCTCAGAAAGCCAAAGAGAAACTCTAAAACACAGAACTCTTGAACCCTAGAAGACCTCAAATATTTAAGAAATACTGCATGAGGTTCCAAAGTAGTTAGGAAATGCCAAGCACTGAGAGGAAAATTATGGAAAACTCCTATGTGAAACTTTCAAAGTTCAGAAAATTTGTGCTCCTAATCTTAGGATGAAGTGATTTATTAAGCAGGATATCCCTGGGGATAGGAGAATAAGAATACTTCCCATGTATTCCCTGCATGTTGTAAAAGGCGACTAAAAGGGGATGGAGCAGGGGGCTGGAAATCCTCCCCTCCTGTTTTCACTTTTCCAAAAGAAGGAACAGAAAACGGGGCCAGGTGAGGGTTTTTTCCTCTAAGGCTCAGTCCTCTGTTCTTATTGCTACCTTGCTAATGCGGGAAATGGCGAATATGTATGAAAAAATGACAGTTATGAAGAACTAAGTAACAGAAAATGCTTTTGAAACAAAAGCTGTCTAATGTACTCGGCTACAGAAGTCAACAAACTCCATTACCAATTAGTTGGGAAAAGGTTTAGATAACTGGCAGATAGGATAAAATCGGCTTAACATCAAAGTTCATGATCAAGGCATCAGTAATACTGTGCCATTTTGAATATCAGGGAAATATAGATGAGCAACATGGCACTGCCTTTGCAGTATGGAAACTCACCAAAAGATTCAAGACCAATTAAGAAAACCTTAGAGTACATTTTCCCCATACAAATAGTTATTATCAACATCATTATTATCATTCTTTTAGGGGGTGATCTTTTTCATTAGACATTATACTATTCATGAGAAACAGTATTTCCACACATGGGAATAAAAATTCCAGCAGATAAAATCAAGAACCTACAGCTCTCTCATGTTGACATGCAAGAGCCCAAATTCAC
This sequence comes from Panulirus argus, assembly GCA_038088735.1. Classification (NCBI taxonomy): domain Eukaryota; kingdom Metazoa; phylum Arthropoda; class Malacostraca; order Decapoda; family Palinuridae; genus Panulirus; species Panulirus argus. The sequence continues at coordinate 16,852 of JAYMFT010284182.1, read as the reverse complement.
ATTATCTTCTGAAGGACAGACCCCTAATGCCACTTCAAAGTGTCCATGCAAACCATCAAAGATATAAAAGGAGCTATTCAATTCATAAGACCCTGGCAAAGTTCATGGTAAAAAGCCTTGGGGATGGGGAGGCTTGTTAACCCAAAATGTCAATATTTTCTTTGCATGCAACTTCAAGACAGTGCAATAAATTGCACCACTGAACTCTCCCCAAAAGATCCTCTAGTCAATGTCAAGCACCTTTCCTGAGATACAACTGCTGAGTCCAGCTATTCCCCCAGGAGATAAAGATAGCCTATCTGAATACATTAACTACTCCATGATAAGTAACACCTTGACAGGGAAGAAGGGACACTTTCTAAACGATAATACAACCTGCTTCTACAAAAATATACCAAATTCATAAAGTATGACAAGCACATTGCACAATTAATTAAAATTACTAGAAAATATTCAAGGATAACTATGGTAATTATTTCTTTTCTATGAGAGGATACTAATTCTTATCAATGAGGTAAAACACAACCCAATGGGTATTATATAAACTGTCAAGTAATTTCCAACTGAAAATCAATAGCTTCATTCTGGAATGAGTTGTAACATGCCAGCAAGCTTATTTCATGCATATTTCCATTCAGAAATTCTTTGATTCATTTACATATTTTTCCTTTAATATTTTGTGTTGCCACTTTCTTTTGTAGTATTCCATGATTCACTTTGCATAATACTTTTGCAAAATCTTGATAAAACGTATCCATTCTTTTTCCTCTAGTTAGAACTTCAAAGATGTTATCATAATGAGCAAACACTTAGTGTTTTCATACTTTTATCAAGAAATAAAAATGCAAGCCTTCTTTCATCAGTTCAGTGTTAAAAAGAGGTTCCAATATGTGTTTCTTTATCCCTTTCTCAAATACTTTATTTGTATGTAATGTTAGGCTGGCTTGTCTATATTGTTTTGGTAGCAATTTGGATTCCCCTTCGTGTACTGATGTTATGTATTCCATTTGGATATATCTGCTATGTTGGACTGGTCTGTGCTTTGTCTTAGCAGTATAGTGAGAGGTCTGGCTGTTGCTGTGGTCATCTCACTTAGAATTATTAATGAAATTTTATCAAGCCCTGTTAAAGTGATATATTTCTGTTGGTCATTTGTTTCAATTATGTCTCCTGATAGAATTACATCTGTAAGTGCATGTTTGTCATAGTCACTACATATTTCATTAATAATTTCTTCATTCTCTCTTGTACTAAATACTGACCTATATATCTAAACCATGCAATGTACACATGATATCTGTTATAAACTATTTACCAATACACCCTACGAAACAATCCCTTGTGCATCTGTGACAGCAATGGAACCTAAACCCTGGCCCATGATGAGCTTAAGACAGTATGTCTTTCTGTAACCATTAGTCATTTCACAGATCTCATAATATGTCATTCATCCTTACGAGGTGGAAATACTGTCGCTCAAGCTCTGACAAGAGAGGAAAGTTTTTAATTGACTCCTAAGGCACTATGCTAATGTGTATATATCTTAACTACATAAAGTACATATAATATCTGATGCAAACTATTTACCACTATACCCCAAGAATCAAACCCCGGTCCATTTGTGTGACAGCCAAGTAGCCTGAACCTACCCCACGATATGCTTAAAACAAAATGTCTTCTGTAACATCTTGCAGATTCACAGGTCTTGTGTTACTTCACACATCCTTACAAGGTGGAAATACTGCTGCTCACACACTGGACAAGGAAGGATGGCTTTTTAACAGACTACCAAGGCACTACAGAAATGTGTATTAACCTCAACTATATAGTGTACGTGATATCAGCAGATGCAAACTATTTACTGCTTTAGCCCGAAAATTGAACCCTGCTCCAACTGTGTGGCAGCCAGCTTAACCCCTAGGCCATGATGAGCTTAAAACAGTGTCCTCTGTAACTACCCACTGATTTATGGACCTCAAGATGCGTCACACATCCTTATGGGGTGGTAATGCTGCTGTTTATGCTCTTTACAAGGATGGAAGGCTTTTTAACTGACTCCCAAGGCACTATGGTAATGTGTATATATCTCAACCATGTAATGTACACATGATAACCAATGCAAATTACTTACCATGGCTGAGATATATGTACATTACCATAGTCCCTTGGAAGGCAATCTTAAAGCCTTCCTTCCTTGTCCAGGGTATAAGCAGCAGTATTTCCACCTCATAATGATGTGACATAAGAAGATACATGAATCAGCAAATGGTTACAAACAACATGCTGTTTTAAGCTCATTATGGCCTAAGGGTTAGGCTACTTGGCTGCCACACAGATGAACCAAAGCTTTGATTCTCGGGGAATGGGGGTAAATATTGTACATACTGACCTATACTTGATAACTAAAAATTGGCAAAATCTTTTGAGGTCCTTTACATAATTCATCTTTAAAAGGTCCAATTCATTCTTTTTTCTGTTACTGTCCATAAATAGTACTCTTAGATTTTCCAAACTTTTAAGCTACTTTCTCTTCATTTATTATTTGTTCCATGTGACTCCATTACTCCAATGTCAGTATTTTCTTATTTTTCCTCTAACTATTCCATTTCATGTGACTCCATTACCCCAATGTCAGTATTTTCTAATTTTTCCTCTAACTATTCCATTTTATCTCTGCTTGTCATATAACTTATGATTTCTTGCATTCTCTGCTATTCATCCATTGTTCTCTATCTTTCTCTTTTGTCCTTGACTGAAAAATACACACACACACACACACTCTTGAAAGCACTACTTTTATAATCAAATGATTTATGCTTCTGAACAAAAATTTGTGTATGTGTTTGCATTACTGCTATTGATAACTTCATTCAACATTTTATTATCTAACAGATGATTTACTTTGTTCCATTATATTTTGACAGTAGGTATTGGAATTATCTTTAATACTTATGTTTTCTCTTATTTCATTCTGCCTGTCATTTGGAAAAAAAATTAATCAATGGCATTGTTTTCTTTTTTTTTTGAAGGCTCCAGTCACGGATAAAAGTCCACATCAAGGACGGGCCCTAATTGAAATATAAAGGGGTACAGGGAAAGTATTTACAAATTTTTGTGATAGTGAAAAACCTGTCTCTTAGAATGAGCCAGGTCATAGTTATTGGGATAGATACGAGAAGGTATAGAGTTCCAAAGCTTCGATGAGTAGGGAAAGAAGTAATTATCAAAATGGCACAGCCCTGAGTTGCTGATGGCCACACAATAATCATGTGACGCAGCAGTTTGCCGAGTATTCTGTGGTCTAACTAGTGGTGGGGATACACAGGCGACCAGCTCTCGGGAGCAAAAGCCAAAGTAATACTTACAGAAAAGGGAAAGTGAACCAACATTGCGGAGTAGGGAAAGGGGGTCAAGTGCTGTTATTTGTAAAAAAATGAATCAATGACGTTATCATTTTGTGCTGTTATGTATAAAAGCTGAATTAGATCTAATATGTTACATGTGGCAAATATTTGTGTTTAACTGCTATCTTTCATCACCGTGGAATCTCCTGTTTGAATCTATATTTGCATCCCTATACAAATCCACTCTATAAAATCAAAATTAAAGTTACATGACCAAGTTATTGTCATTTCCAGTTTGTCTATATTTTTCAGTATCTTAAATTCTGTTAGTGCTTCACAAGCACTTGACATTTTATTTGGGGGACCTGTATGTCAATAACAATTGTTTTCAAGGCATGCTTGTCTACTGCTAGTGATTCATATTTCTTGGTAGATTCTTTAATTAGCTTCAAACTTACAGTCGACATAAACTGTTACGCCACATTGCTTAATTTTCTCTCGATCTTCCTAAATTTGTCAAAGCCTTCTAAAATCTTCTTCATTTTTCATTCTCTTATTCAACCACATTTCTAGGCTACAGAGTTCCACTTATTTTAGTATTCCATGGCAATTTATATGCATCATCACTCAATTCTGGGGGTGAAATTCTTCAGACTTCTCTCTACTTTGTTCAACTCTATTTGTTTTTCAGTACCCAAACAACACAGCAGTATTCAGTGCAATTTCTATCATATAAACATTTTCATCAGTAGTTTTCTATCCTTTGCAGTGAAAGTGGCTTTAGAGGGCTACCTTCACAGTATGTTATCTGAATTCTAGTTTCTCAATTGTGATAACTTCTTGGCTGGGCTTTTATACGGTGTTACCTATGAATTCTTGCTTGCTCCTTAACTTATTTACTGAAAATCATCTCTGTTAAATTCCATCAAGTTCACTTCTACTCATAAATCCTTTTGCTCTTCCATCTAATCAGCTTCTGATTGGATCATTTTGCTTGCTACAATGTCATCAACAAAGCATCTTACTATGCTTTCTTTTACTTCACTGAGAATGTTTCGCATCATTATTCTAAAATGAGACTAACAAAGTTCATTGTACCCTGAAAAGAACATCATCACATAATTCCGTTTGTTACAACTACGAACATTTCTGAGTTAAAAACTATTAGATCCATTTTCTAATTTTACCCAAAATGTTATGCATTAGTACTTTCTCCTGTGATATTCTGTGGTTTACTTTGTCATGTACTTTTGCAAATTTGAGAAAAACAGTATCCATTGTCTTTTCTTGTTTTAGATTTTTATTCATGTCATTGTAATGGGTGAATAATTGGATTTGCATAAATTTTTCCAGTAAAAATCCATGTTGACCTTTGTTTCTGTACACATAACTGTTCTTGATCAGATGTTCTATCATGTATCTGTTCATCATCCTTTCAATGACTTTTAATACAAGTCAATCTATATGGCCAGTACTGCTCCAGTATCTACATGAATCCTCCTTCATGTATTGGTGTTCCATTTGCCATTTTGCTTTTGTCAATAACTGCTCTCTAATCCAATTTGAGTCTAATTTGTAACTGTGATAATTCAAGAGGTCCTTGGTTGCCATAATCCATTCGCATCCTTTTATTTTCATATTGTACGATGTAATGATTTCTAGAGTAGTGTGAACTGATAAGTTTGTATTAATCACTTCTATATCTCAAAACTACTCAGTGTTATTAGTAAGGATACTATCTATTGTACCATTTCCTTTCATCGGTCTGCAGTTTACTTTTAAAAAGTTAAATGATTCAAAAGATATATTAGCCTACGAAATTGTTCATCGGCTGAACCATTACTCCTTTTCTTGTACTTGTATCTATTTCTATAATCTACTCCTCTTTCCAGCCACTCAATAAAGCAGAAACTAAATTCACCCCTATATACAAGTACCATATCCAGTTTCTTAAAATGTTTCAATATTTCTTTAGCTTTTGCAAATCTTATTTCTTTCAGTTCCTGTGCACTGATTCCTTTGTTGGTAAGGTAGTGCCAGGAACAAATAAAGAAATGGCCCCAATCACTCACATCCATTCTCTAGTTCTTATGTGTAATAAAACAAAACCACAGCTCCCTATCCAAAACTAGGCTCCACACACCTTTCCATGGTTTCCCTAGAGCATTCCATATGCCCTGCTTCAGTCCAGTGACAGCACATCATCCCATGTATAAGCCACTCTAATTCATGCTTCCCCATGTATACCTTAAACCCTCCTACATGTTCAGGCCCTGAGCACACAAGACCTTGTTCAATATATCCAACTGTCATTCATACTCCCTTTTCTCTTGTAACCTCCACTTTTTGACACACATATCCTCTTTGTTAACTTCTCCTCGCTCATTCTCTCCATATGTTCAAACCATTTCAACACCCATTCTTCAACTCTCTCAACCATACTCTTCTTATTACCACACACGTCTCTTACTATATTATTTCTTACTCGATCAAATCTCCTTTCATCACGTGTTCTCCAACCTCTCATGCTATTAAGAATTTACCTTCTGCCCCAGGAGTCCCATCTATCCTTATGAGGCTCCTGTAGAACTCAGAAAGCTAATCATATCCACCAGTCAGGACCACTGTCATAAAATGTGATTCGCATGCATCTATGTACAGAGAGTGCATGGCAACTGAGTAGTAAGTGCTTGGTGTCTTCTTAATGGCAGTCGCAATGTGGGCATGAAGAGTCTTGTTGTATGTTGAAATGGTGTTTGTAGTGTTGGAGAGATGGGTGATGCCCAGAGACTAAAAAACACATGCTTAACTTTCATTTCACAAGAAAAATAAAGTGGTTTTGTTGTTTTTTCTGCACTTAACCACATACATAAAAACCTTGCAAAAATGAAAGCGAATGTAACTTTCAAATGAAGGAATGGTCAATTTGTAAAATAATGTATTTTCTTACACAATGATTGGTTAAGTCTTAATTCTTCATGGTTTATGTTTCTTGAGCACCTCTTTATAAAATAATCCATGAAAATCAATTAATCAATTGCAACCTGAAGGGGTTTAAAGCTGAAGTCCAAAAAAGCAAATCTTCAAGTGACAATCTCTCGTTTCTGTTTTTTGCATATATATTTAACTGTAACAAGGTTAAGGGCATTGCCCATAAAGTGTTAACAAATGAAGCAACTCGAGTTTTGAATTCTTGAAAATCAAAGCCTCCATTATTTCCATTTACTAGCATCAGTCCAACATTCACTACTGAAATTTGAGTACTTAGAGAGAGAGAGAGAGAGAGAGGGGGGGGGGGCAATGCAAGAGAAATCATCAAATGATAATGTTTGAGTTTTCATAAATCAAACTCCTGGAAAGGCATAAAAAACATTTTCCTGATTTCATCAAGAAGCCTATATTCCTTCAGAGGCAGATATGAAAAGATTTTCAGCATATCAATATCATGAACTTTGACTCCCTGAAGGTCAAACCCTAAGAAGGATCATCTTAAAGAAGCAAACTAACACATGACAAAGCTTCACAAATGTATCTACGATAGTGTTAGAGCAAGTGTTACATGGATTACTGCAGCAAAAAATAACAGAAAAGTTTACCTTTAATCTCTCGAGGATCAAGAACCCCAAAAGGCAACATTTGTAGATCACAAGGTAGGGGAAAAAAAAAAAAAAAAAAAAAAAAAAAAAAAAAAAAAAAAAAAAAAAAAAAAACTATGAAGCTTCTACAGTGAAACACAGCATGTACCATGGACTCCTAGATTTTGATTTGTTAGTTTTAAAATAATTATAAATCATAAAAAAACAAACAAAAAAGAAAGCAAGTTTAAACCCTAACAACCTGTTACTTTATATTACCTAACATAAAAGCCAAATAATTTTCACATGTAATATTAGATACAAATTAAGTAATTAATGATCATTAAAATTATAAAGTGTCTGAAATAAACTGATTCTACATAATGAATTTATGATACAAGATAATACAAGAATATTAAAGCCAATTTACCATTCAGTTTCTTTTCAAACATAGTGGTGAGCCAGTCCAGCCCAACATGCTGATATTCTCGCAACATGTGCTTGAGCAAAAAGGGAATAGGTGTAGTCACAGATGTGGAGGAGAGAGTGAAACCCTTAGGTTGCAAAGCTTCTGCCACAGCAGAAGCATCCTGGAGTTCCTTGTCTGCTTTCTCACTAGCACCCTTGGAATCCTTCTCAAGATTTTCCTTCATGAGGGTCTCCAAGCCAAGACTTGGATCATCATCCTCATTCTCATCATCTTCTTCCTCCTCCTCTTCCTCATCCTCCTCCTCTTCATCCTCATCCTCATCATCAATATTATCAATATCATCCTCCTCATCATCACTGAGCATCTCCTCATCTTCATCACTAAATTCCAATTCCCTCTGAGATTCATGCATCCCCTCTTCCTTTTGTTCATCAACATCAAACTCCTCATCATGATCATTTGCTTCATCCTCATCCTCACTATTAACCTCATCAGACTCTTCATCCTCCTCCATAGGTTCAGCATTAGCAGCTAACTCAGCATACTTTTGTCTTAACTCTTCAACAGAAAGCTCATTTTCAGCCTGAAATAAGACATCATATTAAAAATTCATTGCATAAACAATTGTCCTATAAACATATCTAAAAGGAAAAGATGCTTCTACCTAAAGTAAATCAGTATTTCATGGGAAATAGCTATGCTAGATCCTGGGAAAAAAAAAAAAAAAAAAAAAAAAAAAAAGTGGTATATTCAAGACCAAAAACACCTTCACACCAAGAGGTTTCATTTACCAATTTTACAAGTTTACTTAGATATAAATGGAAAGGAAGACACACTTCAAAGTAATTCCATATCATACACAAGCTGTCTCAGAAGTATCATAGTGATCATCACAGATATGGGTGAAAATTTTTTTTTACTTTGAACTTCTTTTCTGAAATGGTTTGGCACCCCAATTTCATTAATGAATCAAAATGTCATAATGAAATTTTGGACAAATACATTTCTTATCCAGGTTTCCTTATCAAGAAGTACAAAGGTTACAAAATTCTGTTTCTAAGTACAGAATACAAAATTTGGGTTGTCTGTTCTGATGATTCTCCAAAAGCCTCAAATTATACTATGAAACCTAGCATTACTTGTAATTTATGTCTAAACCTAAAGACTTAATACTATGAAACCTAGCATTACTTGTACTTTATGTCTAAATCTAAAGACTCATCAACATATGCAGTAATTGATCAAGACAATACACCAAACTGAAATATTACATATTCACAGGAGCATCATATTTAGCCCACTTTTATGTGCTAATGAGGCATAGTCATGCAATACCATCATATCTTAGTGTTGATAAAAACCATGTGCTCCTGGAGACTGGCTAGCAAAACAACTTCCTGCCACTAGTATGTGTGTTCTAGTTTCTATGCAAAGCAATGGAACTTGCGCTGAGTGCTTTTTTTCAAAATGGAACTTGCACTGAGTGTTGATTTCAATAATTTAGATGAAGGCTATAAAATGGGGAAAAAAAGAAAAACCCAACACAGGATTTGAGGAAAACCACATACATGTCTGCAGGACACAAAAGAAAAATCATATACATATTATATTTTCATAATTTTCACAATAATTGAAGGCTGAGAACGAGGAGAAAGATTACAAACTGTATCTCTTTCATGTCATACAAGAGGCTACAAGTGATGAAATATATGTGTTGGAAATTCTTTTCTCATTTATTACTGTATCAGTTTCTACAAAAGGGACAGAAGCCAGGCAAAGAAAGCTCTGTCCCCTGCCCCTGACACTACCTTCTTAAGGCAGGAAAAGAGGAGAAAGAAATAATGTTATTTTTGATGGCTTGAGGTTATACCTTTTTGTCCTCGTTAACCTTCTAAAGTACCACCAAGAATAGATGAAGGAATGGCCTCAAGCACTTGTCCACTCTCTAGATGTCATGTATAGTGCACCAAAACTATGCCAAAACCAGGCACCATAGACATTCCATGGTTTCCCCAACTTTTCCTCACACCCTGGTTTGCTTCACTGACAGCATGTTGCCCCATATATCCCTTAACACTCTAATTCAACTCAAAACCCCCTGCATGTTCAGACCTTAAAAACTTTAAGCTTTTTTCACTCCATTCTTCCAACTCCTTTTTGGTTTCCCCCTTTTCCTTGTTCCCTCCACATCTGACATGTATACCCTCTTAGTCATCCCCTCCTTATGTCCAAATAATTTCATACATACACATGCATATATACATATGTACATATTCATACTTGCTTGTCTTCAATCTTTTCATTTTCTTATTTTTCATACTTCTTCACTGTTTCCTGCATTGACAAGGTAATGCCAGGAACAAACAAAGAACAGGACTTGTTCACTCACATCCATTCTCTAGCTGTCATGTATAATGCACCAGAAACACAGCCCCTATACACAACGAGGCCCCGCAGCACTTTCTGTGGTTTCTCCCACTGCTTCACATGCCCTGTTTCAATGCACTGACAGCATGTTGACCCCTGTAAACCACATTGCTCTAATGCACTCAATTATGACCACACCTTTTACACTTGTGCATGTTCAGGCCTCAAGCACTAAAAACCTTTTTCTCTCCACCCTTCCATCTCCAATTTGCTCTCCCCCTTCTTCTTGTGCCACTCAACAACAAAGTGTGCTAGACCAACTTGGCTGTCGGAAATACGGACATACAAACTATGGTCCTAACCTAAATGATCAAAGGAGCAAAACTGCAACTTAACCAAGTTGTGAGGGTAGAAGAGCTAATGGAAAAGGTTATGAATGTCATTTTCAAAGCATTTCCCTACCTAAAAATTTAGTACAACTAGAATTTGTAATTACACATTATGCTAATCCTGAGGCAGTAAACATAGTAACATAAAAAATATAAGGCCAAAATCACCTTCAGATACTCTGCATTTGAGAAAATTCTCTCAATACAAATCAAATTTATGAACACAAAACTATGGAATTAATATCATGTTTTATCAAAATTCTAATTTTTAACAGATCCTTATTGGAGCATTAATTCTCAGCTTTAGACATAAAAGATAAAAACACTTACCTGTAAATCATCCAGTTCCTGCTGATGGTCTGATTTTCCTTCATTATTCTCCTGTTCCTCAATTGTAACTTCATCATCTTCGTCAGACCCCTCAACTTTGAAGTCTTGGTCTCCTATGTCTTTTTCAGATTCACTAATGTTTTCACTCAGCTTTAGTTTTACTCTCCTTCTTTTTATTTCCTTAACTATCTTTCCTTCACAAACACTGTCACTATCTTTTTCTTCTTTCTCACCGGTCACTTCCTCTCCTATCATTTCCATTTTTGCTGAAGTCTCCTCCTTTTCCTCAGCACTATCCTGACATCCAGTTAAAGAGGTGAGATCCTCAATGCTGTTGCCTGGAGAGAAATCACCATCCAGGTAACCAGGTGGGAGTTCCTTCAGGAGGTCCTCCATTGTCTGCTTGGATTCCTCATGAAGTAATTGTAACTCTGAAGCTTGCTCCTCTGGATTGTCATCTTCTCGTGCTATTGTTCCTTCGTCATCATCTGAAGACTCCTCCGGGCGGAACTCCTCTGAGAACAACATATATATATTGTAGATATCTGAAAATTCCTCTCAAGCATTCCTTTACTACCCTGAAGTATACTTAAAAATAGTTCCAAGGAGCACTGCTTTTTCAAATGACATAACTGTGGGAATGACACTGTACCACAAATCAATGTAGTATGAAAGTGAAATCCTTTAATGTACTGCAAAAACTAGTATACCTGTATTAATAAATTTACACACTTAAGGTCTCCTTTTTCATATGAGGCTGTGGGAATAATCTACAGCAAAAAAAGTATACCTGTCCTAATGCATTAACACACTAAGGTCTTCCTTATTTAAGGCTGTGGAAGCTACTATTAAATACTATGCATCAAAAAATCAAAATCTATTTTCAATTGTGCCAAGGACCTACCATTTAATTTGTCACTTCTTGATTTACATGTAGACACAATTATGTTCTTGGGTAATAGTAGCCATTACTGAGTATGTGAAAAACTACTTACTGGAAGAAATATATGTGAATGGGAATACTGTTCATTGGATATATGTTTGTGCTGCATTACATGGTGTTACATTATGTGTTTTGTATGTTCATACACATTGGATGTACTATGAGTTCTACATAATTTCTTACTATATAATGTCAATTATCAATTTACTATAGCTAAAAAGATTCTATCTTTGACACTCAAAGAACTACATATCTTACCAAGTCCTAAAGCCAAAAGCTTGAATCTTCTACTGTTAAAGCCATTTATAAACTGAAAAGCCAAGGCATTTCTTATTCTCCATTCCTCTAGACTGAGTTTACCTGTCCTCCCATCATTCATAAAAGCTCACTATATACTTCCAGTACTTTTCATGTTCCATACAATTCACACTTTTATTCCTGCATCATCTGTGTATCAAGCACACCCTACCCAAACAGACTGCATACCCTCTCCTCTATCGAAGACCCTCGCATTTACCTCCCTCAATACCCCAACTACAGACAAATCAAGCAGCCATGGTGACATCATGCATCCCTGTCACAGATCCATCTTCATCTACAACCACTTTCTCTCCTCTCTTCCTAATCACACACGTGCCTTACTCTCTCCATGAAAACTCTTCATTGTTTCTTGCAGCTTTCCTACCACTCCACATATGTGCAACATCTTGAAGAGAGCAAATCTATCAACCCTACCATACACTTTTTCCACATCCATAGTTACCACATACAAGTGCCTTTGTTTCTGTAAGTATTTTCGCACAAATTCTTAAAGGAAATATGTAGTCCACATATCCTCTAACATTCCCAAAGCTAAACTGGGTAAGAGAAAGGTGTGGTAATAAGAGTATGGTGAATAGCTACGAGCAACTGATTAATGGTCTCCAATATATATATTCTATTTTTCAATACAAATGAAGACAAAGGGTTCCTTCCTTCTTTTATTCCTTCCTCTCTCTCTCTCTTTAAAAAAAGTATTATCCTAATAGGTAAATGAATAGTAAGAACCAGTAAATTTCATTCTAGTATCCAAAACCTAAAGACTGGAAAAAATAAATGCATAATGTCAATCATGCATTCTGATAGGTAAAGTAGTACAAGGTATTACATTAAAAATACTTACCATCTGATAATCTGCTATCCCGGGAAGGGGTGTTAGAACGTGTAGATGCTGCAGCAGAATCTACTGGTCTGTTCATACTTTCAGCTAGCCATGATGAGTATTTCTCAGTTTGATCCACAATGAAACTCAACTGTTGATCAAGAGCCTTTTTCTTCTTCTCATCTAACTTTGTTGTCACTTTGTATTCTACAAATTTTTCTACATTACTCCAGAATGTTCTAATTTCCTTAGCAATAAATGCAGCAATTTTCCTAGTTCTCATTTCCTGTTCCTTTTCTGCCTTTTGTGCTTGTAATGCTTTATCTTGGAAATACTTCTGAACCATACGAGCACATTTTTTGGCAGCTGCTTTCTTCCACTTTCGTTCCTGAGCAAAGTCTGCACTAAGCCACACCATTTCCTCCAACAAGTAGTCCCAGTGAGCTTTAGCTCTTGGTGGCTCCTGCACTTTTGGTAATCGTTTTTCTGCCCAAAGTCCCTCCTTTCTCAGAGAAGCAATTCGCTGCATAACATAAGCTTCCTGTCTTGCTTTCTCCATCATTTGGTCTTGCTGTGTGGTAGTATGTGTGTTTTCACTTGTTGAGGCAGTTTTCTGACGCCCTCCCATTCCTGGACTTCCCAAACCCTTCCCAGGTTTGACAGGTGAAGAGGTCCTAGCATGAGCACCTAAGCCACCTTTCAATGGTGACTGAGATCCTGAGGGATTTTCTGTTTTTATCTGAAGTCCTGAGGTCAAACTTACCGGGTTGGGAGAAGTAAATCTAGCAATTAAAGATTCATCCCCTTCAAGTTTATGTTGACGTATATACTGAAAAAATTCCCGAGAAGGACGTCTACTCCAAGACTGATAGTCCATCATGTTACCATCTCTATCTAAAAAGAAGAGCTCCACCAAATGATCATTGTATTTCTCTTTTATGCTCTCTAATTTTGCTTTCTTCCAATCAACAATGATCTTTCTTAATTCTAGTACATCTGAGGGCTTTTCCTCCACCTTGATACGTTTGGCTGGAGGCTGTGATAACATGGAAGGTGGTGGTCTCCTCGGAGAAGATGAGGGAGTGGTGTTAGGGGTGACTTCAGTAAGTACAGGTGTTCCTTGAGTAGAAGGCACAGGAGAGGTGTGAGGTGTATAAGAGTGAAGGCTGCGAGGATCAGTCAGCTTCACTAGCTCCCCTTCACTTGACCCCATACTGCCAGCCTTCACAGGATTCATTAGCTGCTGTACTAGCTGAGAATCCATGCCTCCTCCACCACCACTACTGCTGCTGGGGACAATACCCTGAAATATACAATGCACCATTACTTGTCAAGACTCAATATCATTGCTATACAATCTTAAAACATATCCTTGATGGAAAACAGAGTTATGTAAATGATATTTCAAATATTTCAAATAATTAGAAAATCAAAATAAGGACACTACATAAAGAGCCTTCCATTTTGATTCTTGAATTTCCTTGAGCTACATGGAAAAAAAAAAAAAAATCTATTTGCTAGATTTGCATATATATCTAAGCTCAGTGGTTTCTGTGGACATGAAAACAAGTGTATTTTTCACTGTCTTTATCATTGGTATTCATTTGCACAGAGATGATGTCATCAACCCACTCAGTCCCAATTATTTGCATCTAACAATTTAAAGACTGCTGGCATCAACTAAAAAGAAATTACAGTTGGCACAGACAGGAGGATTTTTGAAAAAGGAAAGGAGACAGCAGGGCAGGGTAAGATATCTCCCCAAAAAATGCATACCAGACATTGCTTCTAAGAGAAAAGTTTTTGTGTTTTCGGAACCTTTATCTCTCTCCCCTGTGGTCTGAGGGTTTAGGGAAAACATTCACATAAGAAGAATAAACCCAAGAGCAAAAATAAATACCTTCAATGGTGATTCAATGGCACACTGAAATGTGTCTCTCCTGAGGAAGGGAGGAATCCCTACAGCTGCACAGAGCAGATCCACAATTTCTAAACAATGGTACCACCTGATGAAGGTGGTAGACAAGTACCAAAGACTTCTTTTCTTGATATCCTACACCAAAAGGCAAGGGATGTTAAGATACCAGACATCTTCCTTACTTCATGTCCACTGAATGTTACGTCATCAGAACTAACCCTTGGCTCTGTTTCACCCTGTGTCTCAGTCTAAAGAAATTTTTGTGATCAGCACTGTCTCTGATATGTGGTGGTCCTTCTAGTGCCTGTTCAGACAATAACTTAACACTAACAATGATTTGCACAACTCTGGGAAGTAAAATCTGCATCCCTCCCTACAGCAGCATTTACTTTTTTTATGCTGGTACAGGCAATTTTTGAAGTGTTTAAATTTACATATTCCCTAGTCTGATATGCCAGTTTGGCCTCACATACAAATTCCTTTTGCATGGTATCTACACTCTCTGTATACCTAAGTTTCTTGTTTATCCACTGTGCCACATCTTATGGTCTCTGTATTCATAGTCAGCCCTACGAGAGTTTTCTGGCATCCATTTTCTCTCCTTTCTTCTATGCTATATAATTCCAGTTCTTTAGTGTTTTCATGGTAGTTCAGATGTTCTATTCCCTCCACTTTACTTGTGAAGTGCTTCTGAATTCTAATTTAACTCTAGTGATTCTGTTAGCAAACACATGAAACAGCAATACTCAATACCGTTTCTTATATAAATGTAAAACATTTTGATCACTGGGTTTTATCTTTTGTGACAGTTCTCAAAATCACTCACTACTTGGCTTGATGGTGTTATCCTCTCGCCTTGTTTTTCGAATTCCAATTTCTCATTTATGACACCCAAATGTTTTCCATCGCTTCAGGTCAAATTCATTATCAATGAACCTATGTGTAACTCCTAATGACAAACAGACAGAGGCTGGATGGATAGTACAATAACGACAGACAATGCATTCCTGCTTAATTACTAGTGGATGGCAATAGACCCAGTTCATCTTTGCCAAGGCTTGTTTAATATCTAGTACTACACATATATACACAATCTGATCGACATTTCAAGCAAACCAATTTTCCCTACCCGCTTTGTGAAATGCTTTTAGCTTAATCATAACTGTATACCAATGGTTTTACACTGCTCTCAGTATATCAAACAAAAAAAATGCCTTCACGCTGTCTAATAACAAGACTGAAATAAAGGATCCCTGTGCCATGCCTCTCTGTAGATAGCATGACAAAAATACATACAAACTCTAAAAGTAAATACTGAAAAATGTAATGGCTAGAAAAGATGAAATAATTCCCAGGAAAAAAGCAACAGCATCAAATCTCTAAAGCCTTATGAAGACAAGCCACTTTAGGCACTTTCAATTAAAAGAGAAAGGTGAAATTTGAGACAAGACATTTGAGGTCTAAGAAAGGCTACAAAAATATGAAAAACACTTACCCCAGCAACAGCATGAGAAATTTCAGTTACATTATGGCTCAATGTGGTGGTTTCATGTTGTACACTATCTTCTCTTGCACTCATTACATCCAAATGGACACACCTGAAAAGTTCAGGGAAACTTTTACATTAAAGGACATCAAAAAGACCTGTGAATGATTTTAAATAATGGAATAAAAATACTTTACTGAGAATACGTTTAGAAAAAGATGAGGGTATTTAGACAAAATTTTGAAAGATGGCAAGTATACCTTACATATACCTTATGACTTCTCCAGAGGTCTTCTATCCCCACAGCTCAAGCTGATTCCAAACTGATAAGCTCATTTACTGGTCAAACAGGCTGCTGGAAGCTGTGGTCCACAGGCCTACATAACCCTCACAGCCTAATTGGTTTGGTACACTTTGCAGATAAGCTAATTCTGTAACTCCTCAAATTTCCCTGCTGTACACCTTATAATGTTTTTGATGGCTGCAGGAAATACTTTAAACGGCCTTGGTCCCAAGGAAAAAAATGCCTGTTGTGCCAGTAGGGAATGATTTTTGAGTGTATATTGGGAACCATGTCTTCTAGGGTTTTCCCAGCATAAGTCAACACACACTTCATCTGTCTGTGTGGCTCAGGAGAGTACAGCCTCAGTATTTATAGTCTTTCCTATACTTATTTAAATACATGCATCACAAAAGTTGATGTGAAACTGATTCATATTTGTGTCAAGATCTGATACTAGAATGTGGAACAGAATGATTGTAAGTACAGTTCTTTAGGATCTGAACCTTTTTTTTTTTAAAGAGGCATTGAAAATGGCCTGATTTACAATAACATGTTTAAAACTGTTTGTCAAGGTGTATGTTAATCTTCCATTTTTTTTTTTTTTTTTTTTTTTTTTTAAAGGCTCCAGTCACGGACAAAAGTCCAC
>JAYMFT010284171.1:0-10449 GCA_038088735.1 Panulirus argus | reverse complement strand
AACTATGACCTGGCTCATTTCAAGAGACATGTTTTTCACTTTCTCAAAAATTTGTAAATACTTTTCCTGTCTGTTTTCCCCCTTTCTTAATTCTCTATATTTCAATTAGGGCCCGGCCTTGATGTGGACTTTTGTCAACATAAAAAAAAAAATCGATGCATGATCTAACGTAAACGCTTTTACGTGCAAGTAGATGCATGGGTTGGGACATCTCAACTCCCTACAATGAAGCTAGTTCTGGAAGAGTAATATCTGGTCAGATAGAATCCTTAGTGAAGCATCACGCTTATCGAACATCAATGGGAGTTTTGCTGCTGCGTTGCGGTAGATCGTGTCGCGAATCTCTCAGAGCCAGGACGTTTTTCCGTCCACAGTTTAATGTCTCTAGTATATATCAAGCATAATGGAATTCTGCGTGAGGTTCTGGAAAGGCTGTTCCGAAGCCAACGACACCTTCAGGGTTCGAACTGATGATGGGGGTATAGTATCGACACAATGCACGTTCAGCAAAATCTCTGAAGTTGCCCGGCCTGTAACACCAGTGCTTGATCATGGAGGGAACGATCAAGGAGGGAACTGAGTGGTACTAGCTGTTTGATCTCTTGCCACCCGCGTCTGTCCCAGCGTCTGAACAAAATTGGTTCCTTTAGTTGCAGTCTACTCTTCTGTTTTCACGGAGCTCTGAACAAAGCCTCATCTCGGACATCTGGCAGCTCGATCTCCTCGAGTTCACGCTTTATAACCATTATCCACCATGAGATACGTAAGTCCTTCTGCTGCAGGTACCTTACTGTTTCCTTAGACTAGATGGATACATCCATTCAAAGGAGTTCCATAGGGGTCATCCTCCTAGGAGTAGTTCTCCTACATTATCATTTCTAACCTCCGACATCTAAACCATGGAATGTACAGCAACAGTGAGCCTTCTCATAGGGTTCTGTTTAATTTCCTTTTCTTGACAATTCATCAGCGTTTCCCCGCATCCTACCTGTCCGGTACTCCCCGTCAAATCAAACTTTGCTCAGGCAGCCAACAGTGATCTACTGACTGACCCGAGCACTGTTTGTTGCGGGTGCATCAATGGAGTATTTTCTGTAAGAACCATAAATTTGATTCGCAATAAGTGGTCCATGACTTGCCTGCGGCTGCACACTTCAGAACCAGCAGCGCGAGCTTCCGGCTGATGTAGTTCGTATATAAATTTCTCTCTGACCCTTTTATTAGCTCTCTATTTGCATGTGGTAAAGGGTACCTTCTTCCAAGGAATTCCTGCGACAGCATTTCCCACAACCCCAGTAAAAGCTGACATCAATCTCTGGGAGAGGGTGTTGAGGCGCATGATTCACTCCTCGCACCCCCTTACCTTTGTTAAATCCTTCATGATCTGCCATGAATCCTAACCTTCATATCCTCGTTCTAACCCTTCCCCTTTAACCTGTGCATCCTTACAGTGATCTCTGAGACCTCGAACTGTCTCCACAACCTCTCTCAGCCTCTATAACCTCGCCTCGCCTTAATCGACCATTCTACTCCTGTTCAAGAGTCGTCATCCTATCCTTTGTGCATTCACCAATCCTCTCTAATCTAGAACGGAAATATTCACCCTAATGTAATATCCACAACTCATGGACTGACCTGTGGCCCCTGGCGGATGCCGAGGGGCGTTGAGGACCCCGAGGACACAGGCGTCTTGTCAGGGAGGAGGGGCAAGATTGACTCCGTGACGGTGCTCACCAAACAAGGGTCTTCGTCCCGTAGCACACGTGGCAACACTGTCGATGGCGGCTTCCGCGGCCTGCAGGAGACACCGAAAATATTTTGTTTATATCCGACACAGAAAGTCACAGAAGGCACATCTTACCCTATGTATGACATATCATACAATGATATTGGCAACGGTAATAGAAATAATTATATCATACAAACATTAAAATCGAGGTTAATATGAATGTCTCAGAAGGATACGCAACATGGGCTTGCACAAAAATTGCGGACGCCATTCATCTTAAATGTATTAAGGGTTAGACATTATGCGCTAACAAATCTTTCTTGTTGGATTCAACACGTAGTAGCTCTACCTTCAATTCAACGTGAAATAGCTCAGTGATTAGAAGAAATAGCTCAGTGCAAGATATCTTACCATTTCCTCAGCATCACTGATAAAGCATGAACTAAATTCATTTGGAATGAAGTAATCCATCATTATACATAACACACACATACACTCAGGAACCCACTACACTGCAGTCACTCATGGGCCGACCTGTGCATGTACGTAATGGCACCACCTGAACAACCGATCTGTGCCAGTAATGGCACACCCGAGAATGGACTGCCATTAACACGTTTACGGAGACGGAGCCGTCGAAATATGGTCCTGTACCGACCATAGTTCTAGCGGATCCAACAACAGATGAGATAACTCTTTTTACGATATTAAGGGGAGTCACCTTAACACAGAGCAGGTCTGTCGTCACTATTACCGTGATGTAGCTTTAACTCGCTTATGCCAAAGAATCGTTTGGCCTTAGCTTGGTAAAAACCTTTTTTCCCTTAGCAGCGGCTTTCTTAATACACGATAGCTTTGTCATCACCTCCATGCGGGATAATTCATGTTTTACACTCGTGGGACCCATCTTTTGAACATGTATTTATGTATGTAGGTATGTTTGTATATATGTAAGTACAAATGTTCATAGTTTTAACAGGTTTTAACAGCCTCTAAGCCAGAATCCGTATGTCATACAACTTAGATTACAGTCCATAAATTATCTATGATTTTTCGTTTTGCATCGATAACACACGCTATAATTCCCTCTATATCTCTTATATCGTTCTAAAGACATGGTGTTTCATCGAGAAGCAAGGGACGTGAGTTTGAACAGGAGCCGTGAGACATGTGCTTGAAGGCATGAGCTTTGTATCCAACTCAAGTTCTGATCGTAAGCCCAGATGATATTTGAGTCCGTCCTGGAATAGAACGCGCGAAACAAGCTTCACCAAGAATAGCATTAAAGGTTACTGGATATGTTAAGACATTTGGGGGAGTTGTCGTTTTTCTTTAAGTATCTAAAAGAAATAATTAACCTTACTTCTGCTACCAAAAGATCAACTTAATGTTGACAGTCATCAATTTCTTATTCACATTTACATAAATAGCCAAGTGTGAAATACACATTTTCTTGCGAAAAGTCTGACATATTTATATGCTATATGTATGTGCTACTGTCCATATGTATTAATGTTTGAATGCACAATAAACCTTTACAAATCAGCTCAACTACACTTGATGAGCAAGGGTCATCTACATTGTGAAAGCATGTATCAGAATTACTATAAGCACCCGGAATAAGTGTTCAGAATACACAAATGGCGAACATATAACTTGATGCTGACGGCCTTAGTGACCCAGGCAATTGATAAGCTTAAAGCCCACATAGCCATCCACACGTGACATATCTTACATAATATACAAATCTACCTAAAAGATCCCATTACACTCACAGGCACACACAGGCCGACCTGTGTTACTAATGGTATCCCAAGAAAAGGTTGTCATTAACAGGAGCCCGTGCCAGTCTTGGACCTGGGGAATCTTCACACACACACACACACACACACAGAAATGCAATGGCCTTATATACACTGAAAGCGTGTGTGTATTGCCTCATAATCATCTTGAACACCTGAAGAACGTGTTCAAGATTATTCGATTGGTAGTTATAACTTGACGCTGTCGGCCTGAATAATCCCGGTAGTCTATGGGCCTCAATCCTCCCCAAAACAGTACAACCTTGACAACCAAGAAACATATACAGTGATTATCTTCCTTGCTGACGACTGTGCATCTGGGTTGAACCTCATGAAGGTATTACTTTCCTTCTCATTTCTCTTCCTCACTGCACCTCCAAGGACCCTCCAACAAACCCCTCCCAGGTTCTTCAACTCTAAAAAAAGGAAAAAAATCCTTTTTTCCAAAGATACATATACATAACTTTTAATCCGGCCACCAGCCAGCCACACTATATGTTGTTCTTGTCTGCATCAAAATTACCATTGAGTAACGTGTGATCAATACCTGTGGCTGTAAGATACTAAGACACTCACCAGACGCTTCCTTACTTTAGGTAATCTAACCACACCTAATCTAGGATAGTTAATTTAGTCTAGGCTGATCTAATCCAACCTAACCTAGGATGATTGCCCTAGTTTAGGCTGATCTAACCTAACATAAACTAAGATGCCAAGTATAGGCTCACTTAAGCTGTCTAAGCTGGTTAGATTTCGATTTGATTTTCTGGAGTTTATAAAGAGCTGGTACTTAATAGTTATTCATTGCTGTTTAGCACGAATCAGAAGATATCCAAAAACTTAAAACAAATTAAAGGTAATTATATACTTTTGCTTCTAGTTTGAAAGCATCTGATAAAGAGCACTGCGACAAAGTCCAAGAGCGGGCAGCCTCTCCTAATTGTCAAATGTCACGTCTTAATGAATGGTTGATAACCGACCGCTAATAGTTTATGGATAAACCATAATGAATAATTCTAACAGTTCATAGATAAAAGATAGATAAAAAAAAAAAAGAAACGAGGTACGAAGTGATCTGCATCTGAGAACACTGTAGCCAACTACACAATGAACCCTGTGTTTAGCTTCTCTGAAGATACGACCTTAGGGTACATATAGCTCGGCTTTTTAGCTGACACTTTAAGGGGCACGTCATAGATCACACTTTTCATAAATTAAGGTCGTCGCACCGTCTTACTTGAGAGGATAAGCATTGTTGTCGATGAAGTTCCAATTAATCTCAAGTCTCATAGACCTATACAGATGTGTATGAATCACGAACTGTACAATATAAACCAAATCATAAAAGACTTTTATCCAGAAAGGTACTACTGGGGCTAGCACGGCTTCCTTTTCTCTGTTTCTTCCTGCAGGGAGTTGGCCAGTCCGCTACTCTGACGGCTTGAACTTTGAGGCTGTTGGGTTAGTCTGCTGACCTTGCAACAGAATATATTGTGATGTCTTCTCCAAAGAAAGGCAAGATCCCAGCTCCTGACGGAAATGTTACAGTGACCAAACACGTAGACTAAGATATCAGAAATAAAAATCCTGATCTATTATGAACTTATCGAAAAAAAAAAAATCTATGGCTTTACCAGCAGGAAGTGACTTGAGGGAACATTCATTCGACCACACACTTTTACCCACCAATTAATCTGTCTTAGATACAGGCATCTGTGTAGAAGTGGACATATGTCCGATGGTCTACAATAACCCTCAATGAATCGATGGCATACATAACTCTCCGTCACATTAATTTTTGATGTCGGAAGCCGGTTCGACTTTATCCTGATAACTGCCTAATCCCATGGAGCTAAATCATTAACAGTGTGTTGTCCACTTCTTTAACGTTCAGAACAGAATTCTCACAGAGGAAGTATATATACTCAGAGGGCTAGGGGCCTATATAGCACTTCTTTCGAGACGATAGGCAGGAGCGTGTCTCCTCACGGTCATCAGAATACCATAAATGAACATGAATTCATCCCGAAGTGGCTGAAGAAGAGGTACAGTTGCTTCAACTTCCCCGATCGCGGAAGTCTGGTGTGTGATAGAGCTCCAAGACACTTTTCAGGCACACCCCAACCTCCTCAGAGTGCAAACGCTCGCCCGTAGCATACACCAGAGAACCATAGCCTAGTCCAGATCTAATTAGGGTCCTGTACATAATGGATAAAGATTTCCTGTCGCCTCCCCAAACTGAAGCCGAAAGATATCTAAGAATACTTAATCTTTAATCACAGTGTACTATCAAACATTCACATTGAATTTTTAGTTGAATCTATGATAAAAGTTTAAACCGAAAAACATCCACCTTATTTCGAAAGGGATAGGTTTCTTGTTAAACTCTAAATGTTAATTTCATTTTTTAAACAATACAACACCCTTAACTGATGAAAATTCAAAACCCCATTGTAGCGCCCAGCGTTGAACTGACCGAGGCACAGTTTGAAATCACACAGCCAAATATTGTGCATTACGGTTAAAAAAAAAAAGGCTTAACTCAATCGTCGGCATAGAGCGAGTGTTTAAGACTTCGCGATACAGATGTTGGAGGCAATCATTAATCACAATAGCATAAAACACTGGATACAAAACTGCTTTCCGGCACCCCACCCCATTCTCTTGGACAAAATTACTTTGGATGCTGCGCTTTTGACAGATGTTCCCTCACAAGAAAATCACCACCGAAAATGAGAAAATAATAATCTAAAATCAACATCACAAAGATTACTTAAGATTTCTTTTCGCCATGTCATGTCCTAAGCATTTTCTAAATCTGAAGAAAAAAGTCACAAAGTGTTTTTGGTGAATGACGAAAATCTATTGAATGGTCCACTGTTTCTGAGCTTGCAACCATTAAACAATTTCTCATATTCTAAGACTAAAATGCTTCTTTCGTTTATCATTCTCTCCATGACGTTACAAATGAAGCTCATCAATTAGGACTAGAATGAAATGCGCAAAGTTTGAAAAGTTCGAGACGTCTAAATATCACTATAGAATAACAACAGCTTCATCGGGTTGTCCTGATTAATATAATGGGTGAGGGGAGGTTCTTTTGTCGTTCGTTGTTGCTAGGTATTGTGATAAATCTTGCATCGATCGCATCCTCGTCTGAGTTCCTTTATATGAAGTTGCTTTCAGTCATGTCCATAATAATAGTGCAGATGACTTCCCAACATAAGTCAATGGTCACGGAACTGAGACCACATCATCCCGTTTACTTTATTTGCCGATCTCATACTAATGAGGAGGGCACCATTTGCTTTTCTAACCATATCAACAGCTCCATTTTAACAACTTTCTTGATTATGTAGGGAATGAGTGTAGCAAGGAGTCGTTGAACTGACTGACCGCAAGGAGTAAGACAAATTAACCGTTTTCCAGTTCTATACCATAAAGAGGTCATTTATCACCACCACCTTTTTTGCGGAAATGCTAGGCTCCATATTCTGGGGTGGCATACCCTCCATAAAACCCAGTAATGGGTAACGGGGCATTCAAAGGATTACGGAAGGTGTGTACCGTGCCTCGTACAGAGTCTGTGGCTTTAATTCTTCAGTAACGACGTTCGAGAAAAATATATTTGAAATATGTATCGGACCTTTAAAGGTCGTGTCACTTTAAACCTAACGTTTATTTTTCATCCGAGTCCGTTCGCGGCCCTCGGGTCCCAGAACCAAGTGACCCACTTAATCACTTTTTTAAACAACATAGACTTGATCATTGAATTTGAAAAAAAGAAATCCTTTGATCTATGGAGACTCCCTAAAAAGGTCGCTTCAGATATCACCTCCTTTCATCAATGTGCCTATTTCAAACAGCAGGGGAAAAAACTACGGAGATTCCCGGTGATTTCTGTTTACAGTGTCTTAAGTTTAGGGTTAAAGGGGATTTAATTATCGTAATAATAACTTTAATCATACTGTATTCATCATGGTGATAACCGTAATCAGAAAGACGGTTCACTACAATGTTCAGCAGATAATGATAGCGACTAAAAAATTCTGCAGAACTGCAGATACGGAACACATTATGATTAGCATAGAGAGTCAAACCCGGATTATGTAATCATGATAATGATAATAATAATATACACAATTAATTATCTTCGCTGTATGAACAATGATTATTTAAATAGGTACGTTTGAGGATCAGAGTATATTAGTCGAAAGAAATGCAAACAATCTAATTCTATAGAAAACAAAGTGCAGACGAATGTAACACTAATATCATCGAGAAAATGAAGACAACATTCGTAGGTAAGCTTGATCTCTATTTCCAAAGCAAGAGAGACATATCTAATACATATTTTCAAGTGTTTGTACGTTTGTATGCTGCCATATCACAGCCAAATCATACCACCTGGAAACCCTAAAAATTTTGGATGTAGTTACTTCAGGAAAAGGCCATGATTTCAGCCTCATATCATAATGAAGTTACTTCAGGATCAAAGGCAGAATCCAGGAGTCACAGAGCCTGGCCTTAAAGGCCAGTAAAGACCAACCTTTCAAAGTTCGTAGTTACTACAGCTTCATGATACTCATTCAACTCCGGAATGACCAACTCAGTTTTTTCAACAGTTGTCTTTGAAGGGCATGCGAAAGCAAAGAAAAGTCAATTCTCACAGAATAATCTTTATGGAAAGTGATGTAAATTCCTATATATCAAGTGTCAATAAACAACAGCAGGCTTGCCATGCGTCACTCTTGCCAATAGACTATGCACAACAGTCATCCAACAAACATTCCAAATGACTGTGAAGAATTTATAAATTCGTAAAATTTCTAATCATAAAAACACTGCAAATTACAGTTTCGTTCGTCAACCTGGGCACTAGGATTCTAGGTGGGGGAAATCACAAATTTTAGTGATTTAGAAATGAAGGTCAGAATCACCAAAAAAGACTTCTAAAACTATTTTGGTCAAACCAAACCTGTTAAGAAACCTGGATGTTCGAATCGGTAACAATACCAAAAACAGTAAACTTGTTACAGTGATCAACTTACTTAGAAATATGGCATGAGATGAATGCGCTTTTACCATCGTTTGGTGGAATTGCAGTGAAGAATTCAGAATTTATGACCTTTTTAACATACCAGAGCATTTCACATGATTTGAGATAAGTATAGCCGAGTTGAGTGCATTAAGGTGGGAATTAGTGCAGTGAAATAAGGAAAAACCAAAAGTGGGAATTATTTTGGACAGATCATTAGAACATTAGAAACTATTACATAAATTCATCAGAAGAAAAACTGTTGATGAAGAGGCAGATTTATAGTGAGCTATTCTTGTGTTTGTTAATGTCTTTGCCAGTAGAGTTATATGAGCTAACAAAATTACGAAGAACGAAAAATGTAGAAATTGCCTTCAAAACCAGTTTCAGTATATGATTGGTGTAATCGTGACTCAGATAAGAAAGAGAAAACGCAGACTTATAAGGTTTTATGAGCAAAGAATCTCTTGAATTTCGTTGAGAAAATAAACTATATCTTGGAAAAGGTAGAGTGGTGGGTGAACTACGTATTCTTATTAGACTGTCCAAAACCCTTAATACCGTTTCTTCAGAGAAAACGGAACTTCAGGAGGCAAATGTTGAAGGACAGACCTTTAAAGAATTCGCTGAAAGTTATAGAAGCCATTTAACTGAGAGAGAATACGGCACGACCACTGTTTTCAAATCAGGCGACAGGAATCAGTGGAGTTCTGCAGGTCATAGCATTTCGACCACTTGTTCTTTTCCATGGATAAGGAGAACTTGCTAGAGGAACATTAATTGCTCCTGGCTGAATTTGTTGGAGGATAATGTCATGTTCATAGATAATGTACGCAGGATTCGACAGTGCATTAACTTTCATAGACACCATGACATAAATGCAGCTGTGATTAGACCAAAAGAAAAAAAATAAGGTCGATGAAATTCAGTCCAAAGAGATGTGTCAGAACTGAGGACCTGAATAAGAACAGGATTTCGACCATCTTTTAGTTATAATATCGTCTCAAGAATCTACCTATGATATGGGCACAGGAACTGACAGTATGACTAACCAGAGAGAAACGTGCATTAGGATGTTTGTAAAAGGCAAATAATATAAACTCAGGTTAACCTACGTATGTTCTGGGAAACATATCTTACAATTTCTTCACTTACAAAGTTATCTAATTTACATAAAACCAAAATTTTGACTCATATCAATATCTCTACTACGTTAGATAAGAGACGATTCAACAATACAGTCTGTAGTGGATGGAAAGGTGGCCTTGAATGGGGCGTTCACTTGTCCGCGCAGTCAGCTAACGTTAGAATAAGAATGAAAGGAGAATTCTGGACTCTCATGAGGTCAATGGGTGAAAATCGAATGGCCTTTATTTTAGGATATCGGCTTCCAAAAATAGCTGCCACGCTTCACGTTCTATCTCGTCTTAAGGCAAAAGCTTATCGTTTGAGCTATCGGTAGATTGTGTCCGACCCGCCAACACTCACACCGTTTGGCTCGGTTTGGACGCGATCATTAACGAAGGTGCCATCTTTGATTACGACGGTGCGACCCTTGATTACGACGATACGACCCTTGAGCACGCCCTTACGACCCTTGATTACGACGGTACTACCCTTGATTACGACGGTACTACCCTTGATTACGACGATACGACCCTTGAGCACGCCCTTACGACCC
Organism: Panulirus argus; assembly: GCA_038088735.1. Classification (NCBI taxonomy): domain Eukaryota; kingdom Metazoa; phylum Arthropoda; class Malacostraca; order Decapoda; family Palinuridae; genus Panulirus; species Panulirus argus. Next base: position 199 of record JAYMFT010284171.1, on the reverse strand, counting down.
TTGATTACGACGGTACTACCCTTGATTACGACGGTACTACCCTTGATTACGACGATACGACCCTTGAGCACGCCCTTACGACCCTTGATTACGACGGTACTACCCTTGATTACGACGGTACTACCCTTGATTACGACGATACGACCCTTGAGCACGCCCTTACGACCCTTGATTACGACGGTACTACCCTTGATTACGA
>JAYMFT010284160.1:0-10450 GCA_038088735.1 Panulirus argus | reverse complement strand
CTCTCTCTCTCTCTCTCTCTCTCTCTCTCTCTCTCTCTCTCTCTCTCTCTCTCTCTCTCTCTCTCTCTGTATATATCTGTATATTTGTGTATTCATGTATCTATCTATCTATATATCTGTACATTTGTATATCTATCTATGTCTCCATATGTATTTTTTGTCTAACTCTCTGTCCATCTACCTATCCATCTGTCTATCCATCTATGTCTATGTATATCTCTCTAATTGTCTATCTATCTACCTATTGACAAAAATCTCTCCGTAGGTACTTGAAGGCGGGTAAACTGCCTCCCCTGGTGGGTCACCACGCGCTGGTCTTGCTACAAGGTAAGGCGGCAACGTCCTGTCGTCGTAGGTCCACATAGGGCAGCAGGGGTTTGCCCATTTTCTCTCCCTCTCTTTCTCTACTTCCCTACACAAACGTGCCACGCATTGGTCGTACGTTAAGCCTTTTCTCCCTTCCCCTTCCTCGATAAACTATCCTTTGTTGTTCCCTTTGCACCTTGAGCACTTCTCTCGTCCACCTGGCGTCGTCCGCTCACGAGAGTGTGACTGTCTGTGCCTTGAGCTCTTGATTCTCGTATGCATTAAATCTTCGTTTTTCATGATTTTTCCGCAATTATTTCATCTGAATCATCCTCGTCCAGTAAAATCCTGAGCACAACGATACGATCCTTGGGGGGGCGGCGATGGATCATAAGAACTCTTGAGAGCGTTAGTTTGACCTTTTGGTTAGGATGGCGTGGCCTTTGGCTTAACCCGTAAGAATGAGATCAGATGTCATGGTTTTACACCCAAAGGACGTACCGTCGTGCTCAAGGATGCGTCCGATCGTCCTGATAAGGTTAGTGTCGTCTAGTCGTACGGTGGAGATTTGAGTCGTCTGATGATGCCATGGGGGAGAGAGAGAAAGTGTCGTTTATTCTTACTGTGGGAGGAAGGGGTCGTTTTATCTCACGTATGATGTTACACTGTGTGCTCCTGTTGTGGAGGTTACGTTGTGTGGTCATTCATTGGGGGAGTTAGGTACTTCGACTTTACTGTGGAGGGAGGGAAGGAGGGAGGGGGAGTGGGTGGTTAGAAACGGCAGGTGGTTGTGTTGGAGAAACTGGGTCTTGTCGTGTCGTGGTTGATACAGTCCTGTGATCTGTATGTCAAAGTCATAAAGTCGTGCGATCAGCGGTTAGTTTTGGAGTCGTACAGTGCAGACGGAGTTGAACTGTTTAGGTTTGGTAGGAGCCGTGGTCGCTTGGTCGTGTGATACGAGTTTAGGAGGCTTAGTCGTCTTGTAGAGTCGTTTGGTCTCATGGTGGTCGTATTTTGAGAGCTGGGTTCGACATGTTGTAGTATGGGATTTAGTGTGGTTATAGTGCTAGAGTTAGGGTCGTATAATTTGAGCGTAAGGGTTCATTGTGGTCTGGTGGTACTGTGGGTGGGTTACGTCAAGAGTTCCTTGAGCGGGTGGTATAATAGTCTCTTAGTGGGAAAGTACGATTGCCGAGACCACCTCTGACTATGAAGACCAAAGGGAGATGTACTGTAAGATCTCCTCGACCACCCTTGGCCACGAAGACCAAAGGGAGGAGTACTGCAAGGCCTCTTAAACCGCTCTTTATGTAGACGATGCACAAACAGCTCCGACCTCCTATACCAAGGACCTAGAGCGACGCGCTGCATTCTAAACACGTCCGACGATATGCCAGAAAGCGAAAAAATGAATGATTCATTGTTACCTTTCTTATATTATTCATTTGCTGTAGCCGACAGCATATCTTCCTCCAGCTGTAAGTAGTGGTGGGGAAAATATCCTCACATTCTAAACGATTCTAAGTCTCTTGGACTTCGTCTGGTGTGCTTGTGAAAGTGGCAGTCAATTCAAGGATGTTCAAAGGCGTTCATTCACAACTTATCAAGATTTGCAACCTGCCCTTGCAACCCATGGGAACGTCGGGCATAACATAACAACGGTGATACTCTGACCCCTCGTCCAGCAGGTAACAAACGACAATCACGACGCAGAAGTTTGATACACTATCAGAATCTTGACGTATGAGATCTGGAAGCATCTGAATGCACTCTGATGCCAGGCTAGGGTGGCCTAAACGCTCTCTGACTACTAATCAAAGAACCTATTTCTCTCAGTTTATCTTTGTCCCGATACTATCACCCGGCATGAGCTGAAACCCAGACCTAAATTCAGTGTTGATTATAATCCTCCTAAATGTGAAAAATGCACATTTCAATCGGCAAGTCCCGAAGAATAAAAACGAAGAATTTCTAAACTTTGTTGCTGGATATTTCTACTATTATCTTCCGTGGATTTTTAGGGATACGTGAACCTCGTCCTACAGTAGTATCACTTTCCAAAGATCGCGGTGATAAGGCAGCAAACACAGAAGAAATCATTTACTCAATATTTGTCTTTTGAAGGAGCTTTCTCTTTTTACGTATCCAGGCTTGAGCTTTGGTTCATTTCTGATTTTTTTTTCTTTTTTTTGATAGTACGTGTTACCCCAGGAGAAACCTGCAGATTCTGAAAGCTAGTTTCAACTGAGAACCAGTGAGAGCTCGGCTACAGGGAACAGCTGACAGCTAGTCTGTCGGGTGCTAGTAACAGATAAATTAGAGGTACGTAGAGTGACAACTCAAGGTAAGAGAGAACACTGACTGCCAGTCTGTAATGCAGCATAGCTTAGCTAATGGGGAATAGTGAGTAATGTGATGGAAAGGTTAGTGAGGACCGTTAGAGCATGGCTAGTTAGGACCACGACAACTAGGTTCATGAGGACAATTAAGAATAGGCAGGCTATCAAGGGCTTTGTCTGCTAGGGGAGTGAGGACTATGACAAGTGGGCTAAGGAAGACCATATTTGCAGAGCTAGTGAGTATCACTGACAGCTAAGACTATTATAAGAACCATGACTTAGGGGCTGTTAAGGACCATCGACTGCTAGGCTAGTCAGGTCTACTGAGATCATAGTGTAGTGAGGTCACGAACAATTACTCAAGGGACGCTGACGGCTAAACCACAGATGAACGCTAACAACTGTTTTAGTGAGGTCGCTGACGACTAGACTAGCGATGAAGCCTTGGACACCTCTGGTCTAAGGATGATCCACTGGCTGCTGTGTTGGTAAAGTGCCTGACGATCAGGCTTGCAAGGGATTCGCTAGCTGCCAGGATAGTGAGGGCTGGGTTGCCTGTCGCAGACACCTTCGTTCAGGGAAGTGGCCAAGAGCTAGGCGGGTGGGGAGAGGTAGAAAGAGTGGAGAGCAGCGTCCATCGACAGCTAAGCTGCTGGGCAGGGGTCGGTCTCGAGCTGGAAGAGTAGCAAGGGCCCCACTAAACCATAAAAAGAAAAAAATAGAGGACACTGGAGAGGAGGTCAGAGCGCGGCCATAAAACGAAAATGCACCAGCAAACCTTTATATTTTCCTTTTGGGGCTCCTTTGTGGCGGGACGTGTATAGCTCAAAATGGCACGTGTGATAAGAAACGCTGGAGGCGGCGGTGCACAGTGGCCGACCAACCACCACGCTGACAAAAAGGCACCAGAAGGGAGTCTTAAAGAGATGGCGGGATTACGTCTCCGGCGGAGGCAAACATATCAAGGCTGGGAATCAAGAGTTTTGGGCGAGTTTTATGCCATCATGGGATGGGCTTGACGTGTGTGTACCGGGGGCCGCTGAGCAGTTCAGCCGGATGAGGTTACCCGGCACGTACGTACCCATCGCTTATCCGGCCGCATCATCTCCTCCTCCCCTCTTCCCTCCCTCCCTCCCACAACCAACCAACCCCTCCCCACACCACCCCTACCCTTCCCTCCCCCATCCCCGTCCCCGTGTACGTCAAACTGGCGGGCCGGCCTCTCGTTCTCCGGGGGAGGTTCGACCCCAGAGTGTCTCTTCGCCTCGCATACGTTTGTCCATCTTATCCAAACACATCGGGGCTCCTCAGAGTCAGATTTCCTCAGGGATGAGAAAACATCTTTTGCGTCACTTATTCAAACACGCCAGCTTACCTCAGTTATTGAAACACGTCAGCTTGCTTCACTTTATTCAAACACGTTAGCTTATACTGGAACACGTCAGCTTATGTCAATAACTGAAACACGCCAGCTTGCTTTACTTGTTCAAACGCATCATCCACTCCAGTTATTAAGACCGTCCTTTAATGGAACAATCATTTTGCTTCAGGTAATTTGGACAAGCTTCATTTATTCAAAGATGTTATTTCTTCCTTCACACAGACACACACGCGCGTGGTGTATTGATTTAGCGTCGCTGACCATAATTCACACACAGACCCGACCGAGTTCGAATCCTGGGTGCGGCAGTCGCCCCAGAGCCAGCTCTGCCGTTCATCCTTCCCGCGGGGGTAAAAGTCGATAAATGGGTTCCTGGCCTAGGCTGAGGACTGTGTGTGTGTGTATCCACTTCAGTGTACAGACATGGTACATAAACGAGGTTGAGAAACGGGGCATCACGAGTGTAAACCTGTCTCCCAGTAACAAATGATGAGTAGTCACAGATGATAATCAGAATAATCACAGATGATAATCAGAGTAAGCATACAGATGATAATTATACACACACACAAATGCGAACACGCATCACCTTGCTTCAGTTATTCGAAGCCCACGTCTTTCCTCAGTACAAACGCGTCACGTTGCTCTAGGTTATTTAAGCTTGTCAGCTCACTTCGGCAGCTGAAACCCAATGGATTGTTTTATGAAGTCAGCTTTCCTCAGGTTTCAGACCACGTCAACTTTCTTCATAGTCAGACCCCGTCAGGTTTCCTCAGTTTCGTTCCACTGAAGCTTGTTGCGTCAGGTTTCAGGGCAAGTCAGCTTTGTGCAGGCTTCATACCGCGTCATCTTGCTTCAGTTTCTCACCAGGAAAGCTTGTGCTGGGCTCACACTATATTAGTTTGTTTAAAGTTCCAGACCATGTCAATTTACTTCAGTTTCCCACCACGTAAGCTTGCATTAAGAGTTCCGACTTAGTCAGCTGCTTCAGTTTCTGTTTCAGACCAAGTCAGGTTACTTCCGTTTCACGCCGAGGCAGATTGTTTTAGGATCCACACTATGTCCGTTTGCTTCAGTTTCGGACCCCGTCACCTTGCTTCAGTGTCGGGCTGCGTCATCTTGTTTCAGCTTCCGACCAAGTCAGGTCACTTCAGTATCAATCCACGTCAGCTGGTTTAGGTTTCAGACCACGACAGCTGACTTCATATTACTAACAAGTTACTTTCCTTTAAGCTAACGAACACGTCAACTTGCTTTCGTTTCGGACCACCTCGGCGTGCTCCAATTTCGGACCATGCCTGCTTGCTTCTTTTAACGGACCACAGATCGTTAAAAACCACGTCACTTTGCTACAATTTTGGGCCACTTAAGGTTGTTTCAAGCTTTTGACAAAGTTAACATGCTTCAAATTCACACCATGTCACACTATCTCAACTTACTTCCGCTTCACACCACGTGAGCTCACCTCAGGATTCAGACCACGTTTTCCTACTTCGTTTGCGGGCCACAGGAGTTCTCTTCAGCTTCACAATACGTCAGCTCTTTAAGTTTCGAACCACGTCAGTTTATTTCAGAGTTCAAACCAGGTTAGCTTGCTTTATTTTGAAGTTGGGTCAGCTTACTTCAGGTCACGACTACGTTATCTATCTTTAAGACCACGACATCTTACATCACATTTAAATCACGTCATATCGCTTCAAGTTTCGAAACATGTCTGTTTCGCTTAACTCCCAAACCACGTCAAATTGCTTCGGTTTTCGGACCACGTCAATTTCCTTCAGTTTCACACCAAGTTAGCAGTTGCTTCAGGCTTCGATCCACGTCAGTTTCCTTTAGTTTCAGTCCTCGTCAGCATGCTTCAGGGGCTTAGACCACGTCAGCTACCGTTATCTATGATAACACGTCAAGTTGCCTTAGTCAACAGGAAGGCAAATGCGCATCTCTCTCTTGACGTGGTGGTGACGTGGAAACACTCAACCCCAAACACGTCAAAGCTTATCCGGAGTGTTCAGACATGACTGCTTCTTGTGGTAATGGACCACACTGTGTAATATCTAGTGATGACGAGGAACTCAGTGATGCAAGGCCGAGATGGGAGAGAGAGAGAGAGAGAGAGAGAGAGAGAGAGAGAGAATGGTGAAGGTTGTGAGAGATATAGTGTATGTCTATGCCACCCTCCCTCCGTCTCTGCAACAGCAATCATATGACCTTGGTTTGACGTTTGCACGCTACGCGGTCGGCTCTTGCGTCAGCCTGCTAGTCTTCCCCCACAAGCAGGCGAGTATCCCCTCCAGTCTCAACATTATCCATTTTCTCTGTCCGAGCCAATTGTGACTTGTCTTTAACACGGCGAATATAAATGGAGATAAAAAAAAAGTGTGCTATGTTGACTCGACTTTCCTCGCTCCTATGGATCACTTCCCGCTGTTTCTTCGTCTATAGTCGATTCTACGCAGACGATTGGGTTACGTGTGGTAATCCCGACTGAGGGCTCTGCGGGTAATCTCATTCACCACATTCAGCATTTGGAACGCATCTCTCATGTTTAGTTGTGTCATGGTGCCACCAAGGGAAGAGCTGTGAGCTGGACGGACTGTCCTGTGTTGACATACCTAATCAGCTTTCTTAGGGCAACTTTGAAGGTCTTCCAACCTGGGTAGTCTCGTGCCAGTCTAGGCTACACTCTGGGCTTTCAGCACATTCCGCTTTTGATACCTTAATTACCGCTTCTTTTTTTTTTCTCTCTCTCTCACTATTTCCATCTAATTCTGTATGATGCGCAAGGGTCGTATTGTTGTACTTAAGGGTCGTACCGTCGTGCGCAAATGGTCGTGCCATCGTGCTTAGGGGTCGTATATAGAGGTGCTTAAAGATCGTCCCGTCATGTCATGCTCAGAGGGGGCGCTCCGTGGCGCATGATGGTCTTACCGTCACGCTCAGGGGATTATTGCGCTAATTGCAGTCTTCCTCTTTTCATTCAGACTTTCCTTCTCCCTGTCTCCCTAATCCATCCTTCTTTTTCTCTACCTCTCACTCCTTCTAGATAAATCATACTGCCTCCCCAGCTATCTCCCTCTCTCTCCCTCCCCTCCCCTCTCTCTCTCTCTCTCTCTCTCTCTCTCTCTCTCTCCTTCAACATATCTCTCTGCACTGTTCGTCAGTTTTGAACCATCAGTTCAGACCTACAGACTTCAGGCGTGTATTCCCTAACCGTCCCACTAGATCCTGAGGCTCTGTCAGAAGCTGTAATAGAAGATTGCGTAGAAAAGTGGCAGAATTAGATAGAAAAATTCACTTTGACCACAAGAGAGGCATGGGTATAAATGGCTTTTGTATGTACACCTCGTGCGTTCTTTCCACCTAATATATAAATCCGCGGACTTCAACAAGGGTCAAGCAGACGGTGGGAGGGTGAATGGACCTAGCATTATCTTGAACACCTGCGGAAGGTGTTTTCATCTTTTCTTTTTTGATTGGAGTTGATAATCGACGGCCTAAAAGGTAGCCTATGATGGGCATAAAGCCAAAAACATAGAACCAACCGGGGCCCTTAAAGCATTATCTTGAACGCCTGAAGGTGTTCAATTTTTTCGATTGGTGGTTGGACTTTGACTTCGATGACTTTCATTTTTCCTCCCAACACCCCCCCCCCCTTCACCTCTTCACCTCCCTGGCAGCCGATAGGCGTAAATATCAAATAACTGACTAACCAGCCAACCAGCCAACATCACCTCACGTGTCGTAAGTGGTGGCCGCCCACATAATTCACCACCTGCTATGTGGTTTATTCCATCCTGGTGCGGAAGACCCTCAGCCGTTATTCAGAAGACGTCGTGGTTGGTGAGCATTATACTAGACCGAGGCTAATGCTCTTCCAGCCAATCGTCTTCCCCTATTATCATACTTGGGCCACTGGTGACGAAATATTTGGGTACTTAAAGTTTCGTAATATTCAGTGAAAAATCTAGATTGTAAAAGTTGTGTATTGTAAAAAATCTGTACAATTACACGGCTATTTTGTGAAAACGTGAATACAGTCTATAAAAATAAGCACTGTAATTCTTTTTTAACCGGGAGTTATAATGCCTGTGCAATTGAAAAGTATAATTCTAGCATCAAAGAGAAGCATGATTCCTTAATAATTTCTTATATGACCTCTTCTCTCCATCCTGCTGTCTAGGCTAGTCTTATACATACCACATAAACTGGGTATTAAACTGAGGTAACAGACTAAGCTGCAGTACTCTAGGGATGAGACTTGATAGCAACTACGATGCTAATTTAGTAGAAATAATAACTGTTCTAGGGCTTATAGGACGAGGGGGAAAAAAGCTTTGATGCTAGTCCAGTGACAAGTATGAATCTTCATACCATCTCACCAACGGAATAAAAGCTAAACTGGGTTAATTTCGAGCTATATAAAAAGTTATGATTTTCATTTAGCAAGAAGGTTACCAGTACATTTTTCGTGCGCGTAAGAAACATAAGCTAAAACGGGACGAATAGAAACTTAAGATAATTTCATAACACACACACACGAAAAAGGTTACAATGCTCCTGCAGCGAGATATATAAAAGCTATAATGCTCATATAACGAGACAGATGAAAGCTATGATGCTCATGCAAAGAGACAAGTAAAAGCCATAATGCTTATGCAGCGAGGCGGACAAGGCTATAATGCTCAGGTAACGATACAGATAAAGGATTGAGCACTGGTGGGGCGGGGAGGAAAAGCCCTCGTCTGCCTGATAAACCTGGCATTACCACAGCAAACTTCTCGCCGTGTCATGACATTGACCTCGCCGTGTCAAGACACTGGCCTCTCGGTGTCATGACGTAAGCCCTTCAGTGTCATGACACTGACATCTCCGTACCATTTCGCTGAGCAACCCGTCCTATGACACTGTCCCTATGTCATGACACTGGCCTTTCAGTGTCATGACTCTAACCCCTCTGCTACTCCCTATTTGACATTGCCCTTCTCCTGCCATGACAATTCCCTCCCATTGGCATAACCTTGACCTTTGCAAGACATGACACTGTCCTCTCCATGCCATGACACTGAGCTCACCGTGCCATGATATTAACCTCCCCTTGTCATGACACTGGCTTCCCCGTACCATAACACTGACCTCCCTGTGCCGTGACATTGACCTTCCTGTGTCATGACAGTGACCTTTCCACGCTAAAAAACACTGATTTCTCCATCGCATGACAGTGACACCATCCCATACCATATTACCAATCTTCCCATACCATTACACTGACATCCCCATGTCCAAACACGGGCCTCCCCAAGTATCATAACACTAATATCCCCACGTCATCCCACAGTCATCCTCATGTCATAGCATTGACATCCCCATGTTAAGACCTTTGCCCTCCCGTGTGTAATGACACTTACGTAGATTCCCATGTCATGAAGATTGCTTTCCGTGTCATGACCATAAACCTGTGCCAGTTGTCATTATCATTAAGAACATATCAGACTGATCTGAGATTCATGTCGTTTCTGTTGAACACAACAGCATTTTGCTTCAGTTTTGTAGTTTTTCACTAAACTGGTAAATACTGAACGTACTATTTCAGAGTATTCTCTGTCATCACATGTGAAGCACAGGATTAACGAATTTACAGCTGACGATGGATTATCATTTATTAATCATAATTGCCCCGGCCCCTTTCTTGAAAGTTTCCAAGCATTACCCCAAAACCCCTTTCGCTGAAGGGTCTCCCGCAGGTTCGGGGATGCGCTACTTCCAGTAGCAGGATAATGATGGACTCCTTTAGTGAGAATTTCTACGACTAAAATGTACTCTCTTACATTAACAGACGATGATACAGCCTCGCCGAAGGTGATTTTTCCGTATAACGTGTTAGATCCTCTACCTAGGGACTGTGGACCGACTGCCGCAACGAGGATTGGAACCTATGCGTTCGACCCTCGGCGGCCCATGAATGCGTCACCATAGGGAATGGTTGAATTCTTCCCATACGGATGATGGAGGGATCGAAGCCCTCACGTTCTCCATTCTCATCGATTTAGAGCATATTATCCCCCACCCTACCCATATACCTGACCGTTATGACCACTTTCCTAATATTCTGGATTTGTTTTTCACCTCTAGTCCATCTCACTATAAATACAATCTCGCCCCCAATTGGTTCATCTGATCATACTCTCGTAAATGTATCTATTCTAACGGCATCTCCCCCTCCAGTAGCCCTTTCTAAGCGTGAAGACTGGCACCTAAACAAAGCTGACTGGAATAACTTACATAACTTCTTTTCTGAGCTTCTCTGGGTAAATTACTGTCCCTTATGTCATGATGCATCTGTCTCTGCAAAACGCATAACAGAGGTTATTCTTGCGGGAATGGAAGCATTTATCCCCTCTTCCTCCAAGACTACTTCTTCATCCAA
>JAYMFT010284149.1:0-10450 GCA_038088735.1 Panulirus argus | reverse complement strand
GAGGGGAGAGTCGTGGGAGGGGCCGGTACTACTACTGCTAGAGCCCTCCCTCTCATTGGCAGTAGAGTCAGGCTGTACTGTACTGAAAACAAAATGGGTGATTTTATAGTAAAAAATACTTTTTCCATTGCCTTTTTTTCTGGTTTTATGGGAAAGAGCAAAAAAATGAAGTTGGTATATATATATAAAAAAAACTTGTTCCAAAAGGTTACAAACATCAGTGTATGTGTGTAGTAATGTCACTTGTAAGGAGGTGTATGAAGGTGTTAAATCTTACCACTACCCAATGGTGCTCAATTCATATTTTCCTTCTTTATCTAAATATCTTTACCATGAAATTCTACTTATCAATTATCATGAATGTCAAGTTTTCATATGCAGTACTGTTATGAAAAATCTGTTGTCATGATTAGTATAGATGATAATTCTTTTTCCTTTGAGCTTGTTTGCCTCTTTCCACCTTAGCAAGATAGGATCAGGTGTAGACAACAGAACCCTACATAGAAAAGTTCATGATTGGCTCCTTCCTCTGTTCCTTCTTATGGAAAATAATAATAATACTTAAGGGGAGGATTTCCAGGCCCTATCAGGGCCTTTTCTGGAAAAATTCTTTTTAATTATCTTAAATTATTCTAATTCTTAATCTTACATATTTCCCTTAATACAATACCTTGGTCTCATACAAAAATTCAACTTCAGTACGATTATTCTTCAGCTGCTCTTCATACTGCTCACGTAGTTCCCTCAAAGCATCTTGAAGCTTTGCTTCATACTCTATTTGGAGACGTCCATCTATCTCTGAGAGCTCAGTCTGTTTTCTTTTCTTTGTCTCTGTTACTTCTTGCTCATATACCTGCAAACAGAGACATTTCTCACCATTAATGCTGTTACCAATTCCAAAGGTGGATAAAGTATATATATAACCTCTCAAATTACTCATAAAAAATCTTAACTCAAGACCAGTGTTTTCAAGTGGTGTATGAGCAATCACATTAACATATAAACTTATTACTTTTTCACCCTGCATGCCAAACTAATTTGTCAAGTGAAATCACTATCTCTACTCAACCATCTCCATACACCAGCACACACACAAAGGATACGAAAGACTATCCATGGCCCTTAATGCCACCACCCATAAAGGCACTTACCAAACTGGTTCACTGAACTCTTTCCAACAACTACCTGGATCATATCCACCAGTTAAAGCAAAAGCTAATTCAACACCCTTGTCACTATCTGTCATACCACCTAAGATCCCTCATCCCTCACACCTGAACAGCATTTTGGCAACACACTTTCATCAAACTTTTAAGAGCTTGTGCAAATTGCTTCAAGAACAGCTCCATCCCAAACACAATGACCATTGTCACTTAGCATACTGCATATCAGATAACCTCCACTTCCATATCTGTGTGAAGTTGTCTGTTTAACACTTCCTCCTTATTGTTATATAGTTTTTCTTTGAACATGTTTATCATTTCCCAACAGTGAATTCAATAAATCTATCATTAATACATTCCTAAATCAATAAGGTTGATTTGGAACATACTGCTTCCATACATCACAATCACATTTTTGACCAGCCTCGTTTGTCAAATGAAACATGAATTTCCACAGACAAAAGACTTCTTGCCTTTTCACTTTACACACTACTATGTTGTCAAAATGAAACATGGACTTCCACACAGATAAAAGACTTCTTGCCTTTTCACTTTACACACTCCTATGTTGGTTCTTAAGGTGAGACCAATGTGTCCATTCTTAATACCAAAACCATACACAAAATACTTTCAATGCATCAGACAAGAACACATTAATCACCAACGTCACCAGATCTTAATACAATCTACACTTGATAAGTGCAATCCATTTCTTTTTTACCAATTTCATTATTCAAGTCTGATATTCAATTATACTAACCCAATTATACTATGATGCAAATATTCAAGCAATAAAAGTTTACTTAGAATATATAACTCATACTCAAAACATATGAAGAAAACACCTCATCATAACTAACATATATGTAGTATACGCATTTAGATCAGAATACAAAGCTATCAGCCATCCAGGTCACCTCCCTTTTCATCAACCCGTATCAGAAATATCAAACATATGATGATAAAATCTTATAAATTACTCATAATCAAAATTCCCTAAACCTACTTAGTTCTGATTACTAACCTGCTGCTTGAACTGCAGCTCTTCCTTCAATGATTGGCACCGATTTTCCAGATCAACTCTCATCAGAGTCTCACTCTCCAACTGTTGTTTAGCCTCAGCAAGTTGCCTACTCAATTTTGCTACTTCGTCACGCAAATCCTGTTGGAAAAATATGATAAATGATTCTGTAAACCTGTTCTACCTAGCAATCTAGAAATAAAAAATTTCTTACATTTACTAGTTGATGGGTCACGTTGGACTTACTCTAAACCCTGTATCTATATCACTTTTTTCATCCTCAATACAGTGCATAACTTCCCATTTACTCATGCTGCCTCACCAATGCTATTAATCTTCCCATATTTCAAAAACTCCTGGAGCAAATGTGTAACAAAATCACATTCAATATTTGCTTATGCTCCTGACTAGTTACCATAAAAATGCTGAGGGTATCACCCAATTCTAATATTACAAAAATCAAAATTATTAATAATAAACAAGGCATGTATGGATATCAAACAACAGCCCATAAGTATAAGGACACTCCTATTTGACTCATGAATTGACTGTTTAAAACCATGCATAACAAGCTTTAAGAATTAGTTCATACAACCGGCCAAAGGTCATGGGAATAATGATTTCTCCCCAAAGTGTCAGTACAATTAATGACTAAACCATAAATGAAACCTCCCAAGGTACTCAACAGTGATTGTGTTTCCACTATACAAAGCACGCAATCTTATTACTGGATAAATGCTAAATATGCTAGTCTTAAGGTCAATCATGATCCTTTACCACCTAATTATGATGGATAACTCAAGTGTTTATGTTCCATCATGTGTTTCTTAACCAGAATTATACAGGGCAAAATATTTGACACCAATCAATAACGACAGACATATTTAGGACCTAAGTCTTGTCATATAACTGGGTAGAATCAAACAATGTACAGATGACATCTAATGGCACACAGCTGTAAATCAAGAAATTTCCAATGCCCCCAAGGAACAAAAAATAACACTGATTTTTAGTAACAAACCAAGTTATGGGAATGAAAAAGCTTCCAAAACCAATGTAAGGTATAACTTGAGATGATGTTGAAGTTTTCTACTCCTGCAATCAAGCATATGCATGTTGTGCAACCTTCTTTCCTTACTAATCCTACCCTGGAACCTTCTCTTATGAGACTCCCACTTCAGTTAGTAGTGTACCATGTCCATCCACCAGAAACAAGGTCAAGAAGTATTGTTGTGTGTTTCTTTTGACAGGGTGAGTGCAGGTTAGCTGAATAGCAGGTCTTTGGTATCTCCAGAGTGAAATTTGTACCTGAGACTTGTGAGGTCCTGTGATATGCTGAATTACTATTCACAATGTTGCACAGATGGGTGATGTCCAATAAGTGAAATTCATATCTGTTCAAGGTGTGTAGGTTCAGATAGGTTAACTGTATGTCTGGTGGAAATATTTCAAGATTGGACTGGGGTACCTAATGCTAGCTCAAAATTCTTCAAGTCATTACACAGTAAATTTGCTGTTAATGTGGTATATGCAGGGGAGGTGTAGAGTCTGTGAGCACTGATGGCCAACGTGCAAGGCTGGCTTGAAATTTTTATTTATGTATTAAAGTTGGTGGAAGGGTCATAAAAGGCCTGGGTGATAGAATGTTGGTGGTACTGCATGAAATTATTTGCTAAGCATGAGATGGTACTGTTTTGAAGATATATTTTTTTGCTTTACTGTGCAGCTCTTCAATGTACGTGACTGCTAAAAAACCACTGATTGCCATAAAAGCTCAGAGGTTTGTTGCTCTTTTACATCTGCTATTAGAAGGGTGGATGACCTAGCACAGGAGCAGATAAATTGTTTGCGGAGAATACTATGGGATTCATTTTATTGTCCAAAACTGGCAAAACCAGGCTGGTCATGCAAATCTTCATGAATCATGGAAAAGTCAAAGAGTTGCCTAATGGCATTCTTAGTAACAGCAACTGGCTGAAAAGACAGCCCCCAAACATATGCTATTTTCTTTATATTTCAGAGAACATTATTTGCACTTTCCTTCTGGTCCGTCAGTCTAGTAGCAATGTGCAAAAAACTATGACAACTGGATGTTCACACCATCAGCAGATAGCTAAAACAGTAAGTAGCACTCAGAGCTGTATGATCTGAGTATAATCATATTACTGTATGCATGTTTTATTGCATTATACTTCTTGTATGTATTCAATGGTGTTGTATCTATAAATGACATGCAACTATAAGCTAAAAGTTTTACAGTAAGGAGGCACAGTGACTAAATAAGAGGTGTGTGCTTTGTTTCCCACTTTTTATCTTTTTTTATCATTCATGTTTGTGATAGATGAGCTTGATTTCTAAGTTGCCTGCCAATTACCACTTATAATATTCAGTGTAGCACCTTGCCTGCAAGGGGTGTGTGTGTGTGTGTGTGTGTGTGTGTGAGAGAGAGAGAGAGAGAGAGAGAGAGAGAGAGGGAGAGAGTGTATTTGGGAGGAGGAAGAAGAAAAAGAAGAAAAAGAAAAGTACTAATGCAATGTATAAATAAATCTCACTTGTGTGCTGTTCCTTGTTTTGTATTTGCCATAACATAAAATACAAGAAGGTATACCATGTAGTAAAGACTATACATGCAAAAAATAGACACCTACAAAACCATTGATAAAATATTTGAATAAAATGTATATACCATATTGTTACGAACGAGACGAACCTATATTTGTACCGTTCGTATAATATTTCTTCTTGTAATTCTGTGTGTGTAATTTCTTCCCAACCAGGGTTCCCACACACTTGTTCTCAGTGCGGTTACACTAAACCAGCTGGGGGTCCAGTGGCTGTCTTGCAACGGTGGCGAGTTCCAGTGTCAGAGACACTCGACCTCCGTCAGTTGACTCCCAGGATTACCGGTAGCCATCAAACCCTTCTAGCTGGGGACAGGCGCTGTGGTTTCTACTTTCGTTCCCAGGATCTCACAGTCAAGATGAGGGGGCGTGCCACAGTCAAGATGAGAGGCATGTCCTGACTGCACTTAGCCAATCAGAAGTGGCACTGTGTGGTCACTCCCTCCAATCACAACTTGGGGTAACCGTGGCCCTGTAGAGGCCACATCCCCGCTTTATAACACCCGGGCACCGGACCGGGGGTCGATTCAACCTGTTCCATAGCGAGAAGATCTCTGCCAACAACCGCCCAGGGGCCACCGCACGCTAACGGGCCACCACGCGCTACGTTCAACTGGCCACAACGGGCCACAACGGGCCGCCGCGCGCCATACACCTGCCGCCCGGGACCACCGCGCCGCCAGTAGGATTGTACCATTATTACTTATTGTTTATTGAGTGTCACTGTGTAATGTAACTTGCTGTGTACTTCTAGAACTGCCATTGTGTTAGAGTAATATGTTGTTATATTGTGAATCTTAATAGAGGAAGAGACCTCCGTGGTCTAAAAACTTACCAGGGCAGTAAAGTAACGCAGATTTTTTTGAGCCCAAGGCATTTGTTATTTTTATTATGAATTTATCTTCTGTAAACTGTGAAATTATTCCTGGTGTTTAATTTCATTCCTTAAGTTTACAGTTATCCGTTGCGAACGTAACCATATCTTTTTGTTGACCTGATTGGGCAATCTACAAAACATCATCTTTTCCACCTAGCAGTTTTTACGTGAAAATTCCATTAGAATTTGTCTTCAAATCCGTTATCTGATGTATCAGAAGTAGATATGTAGTATATATTTAAGTAGGTTCGTAAGTAGGCAGATAGTGGACATTGTGTTGTGGACAGAAGCCGACCAGGATAATAAATGCCGTCCGACTTGGGAGCGCGGAGCTGGTGCTCCCCATTCATCATACACCCTCCGTGCCAGGAATGCTGGTCTTTCTTTCTGTCTCGTTAGAGCTTACCTACCGCGCCAGCTTCGTCTTCTGCCGTCATCATCATATCCCGAAATGCATCATAAACATATCCCCCACTCATTTCTAATTCATATCACCACATTCGTTAACTTGTCCTCTCTTTCATCATTAAAAATCTGTAAATACAAACATGAAAAAAAATCCAACAAGCTTATGGTTCCCAGTTTCTGATATTGGATGCGTAACATTGCCGGGTTCCTGCCTGACCCAGCTGCCAACGAGAAGGCCCCTTCCAAGACCTATGCCTTTCTCATAGACCTGACATTTCCTACTCATTTCTCTAACACTTGTAGTATTTCTACTAACGTTGTCTTTTCCACTGAACACTATCTGGCTGATAACTCTCCACATATCGTACTTCTTTCAGAGACTCAATTGTCCAATAGAATTTTCTATAATTCCTTTCACATCTCCAATTAAAGTATTCATTCACAGTGGCACTTGAGAGGAGGATTCCGTGCTCATTCCAGTACCAACGCCCGTTGCTCAACTCGTGCAACTTGAGTTCCCACACTTTGACGTCCTCTGACTAATCATTTGTCTTTCAACTATCATGTTCATCCTGACTATACAAGAATTATGGCTATCATCGACTCTTTAAATCCCAGCCGCAGTGCCATGAGATCCTACCATCCTTCAGCTGAGGTCCTCTGCTTCGGAGATTTCAGTGTTCACCATAGGTTATGACTGAAGTCCTGTTCTGCAGATGGATGAGGGACTGAAGCCCTCACATTTTCCATTCTTTATGATCTAAATCAAAGTATCAACGACTCTATCCTTATTCCAGACCTTTCACTTATCGTCCTGTTGCCCTGACTTCTAACATTCAAAAAGTCTTCTAATCTCTTCTCGTTTTCCACTTCCTTAAGCATCTCAATCTAAAGTCTCCTCTTTGATCATCAGTATGGCTTTTGCAAGGTGAGACTTACTGGTCATATTCTTTCCTGGTCATCCTCTCTCAGAGATATCGGGGAATCTTAAATGTTGTAGCCTTTGACATTAAGAAAACTATTCACAGGGTTTGGCATCGGGGCAGATTTCCAAGCTCCCTTCCTTCGCCTTTTCTCCCTAATCGTTTTCTCACGTCTACTGTCCTCTCAGCCGGCCTGCCTCCATTATTTCCCACAGCAAGGGTGTCTGTCAGGGATCTCCTATGTGTCCTAAACTCTTCTACATTCTTATTAAAGATTTCCTTTCTTTAACAGATCACAAATTCCACTCATACGCTGAGGACTTAACGGTACAGTCCTCTACTTAATCTCAAAACCCGGTGAATCCTCAATCACAGTCTCGTCTCGTTACAAATTCTTCTGCAAAATTACATTCGGATAGGATTTCCCAGTAGTGAAATCGTAACCCAGTAAAATCTAATGCTCATGAAACCCAATTTCTTCCCATTTCTTTCTGTAGGACCCCCACCTCCCTCACAACTTTCCCATCTCCTTCAATGATTTACAATTACACCGCTTAAATCAATAAACACGCTTGGGATTTGCCGTAATATTCAGTCTATATCGGAAACTCCACATTTGACTACACATTAAGGACTGATATGTCCTCGTATGGAGTACTGTTCTCGCATATAGGTAGATGATTGTAGCTCTACCTTCTTACTAGCCAGAGTCATGTCAAAAGCAGTTAGACGTATCATCCCTCCTACACTGACCACAAAAATTGACCCTCTAGCGATCCATACACCTCAGGGAATATTCTCCGTTCTCCTAAAGTATATCATTTTGGTCTCTGCTCCCGGGAAGTGCCATTAATAAGACCACATGATACTTGTGTTCAAATGTTGTCCAAAGTGCTAAAGGGTTGTCCCGCCGTGGACCTGAGCCAGGTACCCATTTTATCGACTAGGGGTGGATGAACAGCTTGGTTGACTGTGAACCGACCGTCGCAACGAGGATTCGAACACCTATGCGCTCGACCCTGGGCGGCTCGTGAATGCGTCACAGCCAGGAACTCTAACCGCTACAATATATATATTTCATCTTTTTTTTTCATACGTATTTGCCATTTCCCGCGAAAGCGAGGTAGCGTAAGGAGCACATGACTGAGCCTTTGAGTGAAAAATCCTCACTTGGCCGCCTTCTCTGTGCCTGGGCGGTAATATACTCTTGCATACAGTAGGAACGGAACAGGAAATGGAAACAGTGACACACTAGGAAAGCCAGTAAGACAAAGAATGTTTTAAATATTTTGTCAACGCCTGTCGCACATCCAACAGTAGTGAATTCGAAAACAATTGCTGGTGACACCCGAAAGTAGCGCTCTTAGAAATAGAGAATTAGCGTATTCTTTTAGCAAGATCAGGTTGCCCCAAGAAACAAAAAACCATGCATCAAAAAACACTAAAGGAATTGTCCCATAACACGAGAAACGAACGGAGACAAATGAGGAACTATTTGTGTAGCGCTCAACTCGTTGACCCCCGGGGTGAACCCAGTGTTTTTGGCTCTCACCAAGACACTGTCAGCGTCACGGTTCACTGCCCCCCTCGTTACACCTGGTGATATCTAGATCACAGTGACGCTCGTAATGTTATACTTCACTGCCCATGTTTTGTATGGCGATGTTTATGAGTGTGTGTGTGTGTATGTGTGTGTGTGTGTGTGTGTGTGTGTTATAACTTCGGTCACTGCAAACTGTATGAGGGAACTTTTAAGACGATCTTAGACTCAAAATACAGAGAAAAACAAATAAGGAAATACAAAAAGAGAAAAAAAATATTCGAACACGAATTTACGTTTCGCCGACGATGGCTACAAGAAATACAGCGTAAAAATACACACCTGATTAACTGACATGAAACTCGCTCATCAAAAACAGCTTATCATCTGGCCTTAGGAAGTCTTTTTTTTTTTTCTTTTTTTTTTCTTCTGCTTAGAAATCGTCACCAGAATGATCCTGCTGTTGTAGCCTACACTTTCCTTACACAGTTTATATTTTCGTAAGTAAAAGAATTTTTTATGTTTAGACAGTCGTTCACACTGTCATAGGCTACGAAAAGTACACACTAGTACTCAATATATATATATATATATATATATATATATATATATATATATATATATATATATTTTTATATATATATATATTTTTTACTAAGTCATCTATCTATTTACTTAACTGTTTATTTATTGAAGTAAAATATCAAAGCTCAGAGGCAATGATTCTGGCCGGCTCGATTCCCTTCAATTAGAGATACAATAGAATGTAATTAAAAGGACTATTTTTCATACGTACAAGGCTTTTTATGCTTACAATTAATTTTCCCCACGTGAAACTCTATATGGTTGCCAATTTACTTTCAGTCAATTAGTTACTGATAGAAAAATTTGTTTTGGGTCGGTGGCAGGAAATATTGAATGTGTTTCTCATCAGACAAAAGTGTGCTTAATTTGTAATCAAATTTGATCTCTTTCACAAACGAGCATATTTTTTCCTCTGGATCGAGCATTTTTGTGGGAGCGAAAACAATGACCTTCATGTTTTACATATAATTGTAAAATCTATCTGCCATTGAAAAGAGATAATTGAGTTAGAATAGAAAGAAAAAAAAAATTGCCATTTGATCCGAGTCAATCACGCAAGTATTGTCATACCGGACCTTACTTGGTAATACAAAACTCTATTCACCATACAGTCTGTGCTGTTCACACACACTAGGCATACCTGCATACATAGAGTATGAAGGCAAGTGTGTGTGTGTGTGTGTGTGTGTGTGTGACATTGGGAAATTCCTGTGCTGTGTTCAGAACGCAAGTCGTATGAATATATAAGGGGCGCTAATATAAAGAAAATTGAAAAGCTATTATATCAGTTATCGTTTAGAAACAATTTTGGCTTCACCTTCAGGTGTTAAAAAAGAATACAGAAAAAGGCTCTTATCAGAAAACCGTGTTGTTGTGGTCAGTAAATATGTAAGGTTTACAGTTTGGATGGTATATATTGTTACGAACGAGACCAACCTATGTTCGCGCCGTTCGTATAATATTTCTCCTTGTATGTTGTGTGTGTGTAATTTCTTCCCAACCAGGGTTCCCACACACTTGTCCTCGGTGCGGTTACCCTAGCTCTCCGCGGGGGTCCCGTTGGCCGTCTTGCGGTAGCCAGTTCCGGTGCCAGAGACACCCGACTCCCCCAAACTCCTCACAGTTGACTCCCAGAATTACCGGTAGCCATCAATCCCTTCTCAACTGTGGACAGGAGCTGTGGTTTCTACTTCCGTTCCCAGGATCTCACAGTCAAGATGAAGGGGCGTGCCACAGTCAAGATGAGAGGCATGTCCTGACTGCACTTAGCCAATCAGAAGTGGCACTGTGTGGTCACTCCCTCCAATCACAA